>JANHAO010000383.1:0-43310 GCA_026873985.1 Saraca asoca
TATTAATATCTAAATTAAATGGATCCATTCAACTTAGATATCACAATAAAAACAAAGAGGAAAGGATGAGAAATGACTAGCAAATGAATGCAAGTTGGAAGGAACAACATCTCCTCATTAATCTTTAAGTTTTCAGCCCCTTGGACTGGTTACAGCTTAGCCTTCAATGGAGGCACGAAAATGCAAAGAAAAAGAAAAGGAAAAACATCCTAAACTAAGCTACACTACTCTCTGTTACAATTCCGTGTTCTTCCCTTTTCTTCTCTTAAAAATATTGCCCAAGAAAGAGAAACAGTCTGCTGGTTAGTGCGAGCAGGTAGGAAGTTAATGCTGACAAGTTTCTTGCTGCCATTTCTACTCTTGCATGCTGTGTAGTTTGCAAACTACTTTCTCCAATTTTTCTTCTGACTTTTGGCCTTCCAGCTGGCTGGGTGATTGCTGGATCAAAGGATGTGCAATTTGGGCTCAAGTGCATGCCAATTGGGGGCCTTAAAAGTCTAATTCTACAGAGCCCATTTTTGTAGCATTTCTATCATGAATTACAGCACATTTTTCACGCCCAATTTGATCTCTTCAGCTCTGGAAGTCTTCATATGAAATGGGGCCTTATGTCTTAGCTTACATTTAGGCTAAGTTTCACCTCAATTGGACTTGTATAACTCCAGTTATGATCAATTGAATGCACGGAGGTCAGGCTGCTCGGGACAGGGCTGAGACAGTATTCTGATTTTGATTTCAACCTCAAATTTAGGCAGCCAATCGTGTGATTCAGCCTTGGAAGTCTTCATGAAAGTTATAGATATATCTCTTAGATTTCATACAAGATAAGAATTACATTAATTGGACAAGTGTAGCTTAAGACATAGCCAAATTACAAAAACTGCTCAAAATGGTCAATTATGCAGAATTTTCCAAAATGATTCCAATTGGCACCAAATCACAAATACACACTAATACAGTTGGAAATAAATCATTTTTGGACATTAAAATTCTAAGTGAGAGGACAAATAAATGAGTGAAATATTTTATTATTAGGCTGTCTCACCCTCGGACGTGAGGTAGGCTCTAGGCCGTCTCACCCTCGGACAGGTTTTGTTGTAATCGAGATGACGACGCGTCGTATAGTGAGGTCACACGTCCGTACCACAATGAGCTTGTTGCTCAGTGGTCGGGGGATTTGCACTTCTGATGGCAATTTGTGAGACTTGGTTTGCTCTGGATATATCGATGGGGTTGGCCTTGTGCCGTCTCACCCCTGGATGAATCCTTGCAAAGGTAGAGTGAAAACTCTTTGTTTGGATAATGCTTTTTTGGCCAATCAGTAGCTTATATTGATTCAACATTGAGTGATTCATACAACTCATTATCATTAGTCTCAAGGAAATGATACAGGATTAGAATATGGTTCTGATGGAGGACTCAGGCTCTCGGTTAATGGTCTATTGGGCCTATTAAGCTTGTTGCTCTAGTGGTTTTACCACATAATCCTGTAAATGGCCTCTTCTGATGAGGCCCTCAATGGCATCCTTCAGTGCCCAGCATTCTGAGGTGGTGTGTCTAGCCTCGTTGTGGTAAGCGCAGAATCTATTTTGGTCTCTGGACTTAATGGGCACCCTCATTGGTCTGGGCCTTCCAAAGTCCTCATTGTGCCTTTCCGCGGTAAAGATTTTGTCCTGTGTATCTGATAGGATGTTGTATCTTTCAAAGTGACCTCCAGATCATTGAGGCTTCACCTTTTTCATGGGTTAAGGAGTGGGTTCATCATGACTCTCGCTGCCCCTCTTTTTGCTCTTGATGGGACCGTTAGGGTCTACTCTATGTCTGGGCTCCTCTATTCCGAAGGTTTCTTCCCATCTTATTTGTTTGGTAGCTCGATTGTAGAATTCAGTGAGGTCTCGAGCTGGGGACTTAGGCTTCTATATAGCTTGCCATCTTTGTGAAGTCCCGTCAAGATTGCTGTTAAGATACTTTCCTCCGAAGGATTCTCCATGGAGTTGGCCATGTGCCTGAATCGAGCTATATAGTCCTTTAACGACTCATTTTTTGCATTGGAAAATTATTGTGAGATGGCAGGGAGGCACGGGCTACCTCTTTAGCACCCGATATTGGTCAATGAACTTTCTTTGGCATTCTTCCCAGCTATTAATGCTACGAGGTGGGACGTTTCTGAACCACGCCTGGGGTATCCTTCCCAGTGTAGCCGGGAAGACGCGACACTTGACTAGTGGGTTAATTGTCTGGAGATCTATCTGGATATTGAATGCATCCAGGTGGTCACTTAGGTCGCTGTTCCTATCGTATAGCGGGATAGCGAGTACTTTAAGTTTCTACAGGAGAGGTTGCATCTCAATCTCCACAGAAAATGGTGAGCTTTCCTCGCGGTGAGGTTAGTGGGTTTGAGGTTGCGGATGCTCTTCTAACTGTTTAAGCCTACGAAAGATTTCCTCCATTATCTAGTCCTGCTCGTGGGGGTGAGGGGTTGAGCTTTGCGCTTGTTGGGAGCCCCCTAGTTGTTGACTGTTGTGATCCTCGGGAGTCTCCTTTTGAGCTTCCTTTTAGAGCTGCTGGAGCTATGTCATGATTTCTTCTTGTCTTTAGGCGCCTTGGACTTGTACCGTGCTAGTGCTTTAACAACTTCAGCCAGCTCTCTGACTGTGTCCTCGAGTGCAGGTTGGGATCGATGGGGCGTTTGTGCCCCTTCGGCTCGAGGGACAGTAGTAGAATGTTGGTGAGCACCCAGAATAGGAGTGTCTACTGGTTGGGAGACTGGAGCGACTGAACTCCAAGTGGTTCATCCCCTCACCATTGTAGTTGCAGAGACACCTTGAGGAGCATATGCGTCCCCACAGATAGTGCCAAAGATGTTGACGTTGGAATTTGGTTCATACAGAGAGCCCCAAACTCCGGCCAACGGGAGTGAATTCGTGGACCTTGAACCGCTTCTCAAGGAGATGGAGACATGCTGAGGGAATGACTCAAGGGACAAGAGAAGAACCGAGGCTGTGATTTTAACGTGGTTCAGCTAAATCCGAACGATACCGAACCCTATATCCACGGTGGAGATTTTATTAATGTGGAGAATTGTTTATACAAAGTACAGGCTTATTAGTTGTCAGCTTCTTCCTTTCTTCCTTCTAACAAAGCTTTCCTATTTAAGGAAGGGAAGAAATGAAATGTAATGATCACAAGCTACAGTTATGTTACATTAAGATATAAATGGAAAAGACAGTAAAAGACTACAATCCGGCTATTGCAGGATATAGGCTACGGGGTGGGCCCCTCTTGTTAGTCGTGGACTTGTATTAGTTCAGTATTGTTTTACCGTGTGAGGTGTTCGCCATCCTGAGCTAGGGTTCGTAGCTCGGGGTCATTGTGGAAGGTCGCTATAGCAAGCTTGGTGTTGCCATAGCAGAATAGCGGGCTCGAGTAGGATGGTTGACTGCTTGGCGAGCTAACCTTGTGACGACCTTGTTGTGCCGCGTTTTGGTGATGAGCAAGGTGGTGTTCGAGGAGCGGTCTTGACGAAGTGGATAACTTAGCTTTTGCTAGGCCTTCACAGACTCGAATTGACTTATTGCTTGAAGTTGATTTTTATAAAACTTGCACTTGTGAAAAATCATTTGAAAATATTATTTGAAAAATATTTTATTTTATCTCACTTCAAGTGGTTTATTACTACTCAATGTATCAATTGTAAGAAATTTACTTGAATCAAAATTAATTTGAATTCACTTACAAAGAATCCTAGTAAAAATAAAATAATTGCTAAAAAATATTTATGGATATCTTGAATTTTATAAACTTTGATCCTATGAAACAAATAACAAACACTAAAACATTTGGTCAGATACAAAATTGTTTTTAACATTAAAACTAGAGAAATTAAGATAGCAAAGCAATCACACTAAGGCTAACAATCTTTCCCTTTTTGATGGTGACAAACAATTTTAGATAAGGATTAAAGTTTTTGAAAAGCAACAATTTTTAAATTTTAAAATCCTATTTTGATAAAGTCTCATTTTTTATTCTCCCCCTTTTAAATTTACTTTTATATGCATATCATGCTCATCTTTACTCTATCTTTTCATCTTATTCATATCTCCCCCTTTTGATTTGAAGGTAACATCTCTCTTAACTAAAGACCTTTTGAATTGAAGGTTACATTTCTCTTAACTAAAAACCTTCAGTCTCCAAAATCCTTATTTTCTCATTTATTTAAAATACTTCATTCTCCCCTTATCCATTCTCCTTATCTAAAATCCTTATGTCTCCCCCTTTTGGTGCATCAAAAAGTAATAATGCATTGATGAAAAATAATGTACCAAAAAGATTTGAAGGAAATCGGATTAGAACATAATAATCTAAATAACAGAATCTATATACCAATTCAGTTAGAAATTAGAATTCAATCAACATTCAGAATTCAAGTAGTCAGAATCATTAATGAATATAACATCATAATACTAAATCAGATATCAAAATAATGTCAACATACAATATCCAAAAATAATAATATAAATCATCAGAATGTAAAACTACATGATCATCATCAAAATATAATTTGGAACAATATAAATAATGAAACATGGGACATAGGACTAAGGGATACAATAGACAAATATGAATACATAGCCTACTCAGTAGGTGGAAGGTCTTGATCATCCATCCTTTGAAGTTATGCCTCCTCATCTTGTTTTTGCATTTATTATGTGATCTCATGTAATTGAGTCTCAATGGAATTAAGCCGCTCATTAACTTGGGCGGCATGTCTCCAATTTTCAAGTTCCATATTAGCTATGTGGTCATCCATTGACACAATCAAATTTTCTTGTTTGTCTTTCAGTTGATCCATTCAGTCATTCATGTGTTTGTGCATTCTTTTAATTACCTCAATTATTCTTATTTCAGCTTCACTGGATAGCCTAGTTGCTCTTGAGCTTGTGGATTCTCCAGTGGTTTGAGGATTTTGTGACCTTTTTCTAGTCCATTTTCCCTTTTCATTTTCTTCTAGTCTCATTTTATATAAATGTGATGCATTAATCATAGTAGTTGAATTTATTAGAAAACATCGGATTTCATCAGAAAGTTTCAGTTTGAATTTGGCAAAGATAGGGAAAAGGATCATGTCATATGGGAGGAATCCAATATTTGTCCTTTTTGAATATTCAACCAGATATTTAAGGATATAATAGGGCATATTAAAATCAAATTAATTTTTAATAACCCATATTAAAAATAATTCATCCCCCATAATTTGTGTAAAATTTGTGATTTTGGGAATTATTACTTTACACAAAGCATAATGTAAGATCCTGTTTTTAGGAAATAAGCCAGTAATGAGCAATTTCCTACTTCCATCCTTTAGGGTGGAATAGGGAAAGAGTATCTTAATGGCTAATTCCTTGCTGTATTCAAGAAAGGATCCTATAGTAAGTTTAGGTTAGTTTGAATCCATGCCAAATTCATTTGCTAAAATTTCTACATCAATAACTATATGTTTATGCATCGCATAATATGAAATTTTATCATCAGCAGAAGCAAGGTTTGCATAAAACATTTTGACTAGCCTAGGGTAGGTGTTTCCCTTATATGTCAAAATTTTTTCTAATCTATACTTGGCTAGCAGTTCTGGTAAATGAGTAGTCTTCAAAAGTATATCACTAAAGCATTTTAGGGGTTCTAATTTTCTATTTGCAAGTTGAAGAAAGGCAACATACTCATTTGGTGTGAGTTGAAGTGTGATTCCTTTTTTGTTAGTGTTGATGGTTGGTTGCAGATTTTTCCTTTCTCTTTGTTGATAGCTTGGCCCTTTTTGACATTTTGTGAAGATTTCTAGAAAAATCTAAAAATTTGGGTTGTTAGGGTTTGATTTGGAATTGTTTAATTTTAGGGGGTTTAGGAGAAATTAATCAGTTAAAAGTATTTGATAAGGTGTTTTTAATGTTTCTGTGCAAGAAATTTGAGAAAAAAGTGTTAGGGGATCGAGATTTGATTATGAGAGTGAGAAAGGTTTTCGGGTTAGGCTGAGAGTGAAACAAGTGAAATGAATTTGAAATCAATTTAGTATATATAGGATCACACTTTGAATTGATTTGTGAATCATTTTAGAGAGCAAATATTTAAGTTTGAATCGATTCAGGTTTAAATTGTTTCATTGGGTTCTTATGCGAATTGATTCTAGAATCGATTCATATATGAGTTGTTCATAGGATTCTTATGAGAATTGATTCTGGAATCAATTCATCCAGGGTTAATAATTTTTTTTTGAAATTTTGTAGTCTTCCAAGACATTGAAAAATTTTGTGAATCGATTTAGGAATCAATTCATAGTATAAATTTTCGAGAGGTGAATCAATTCAGAAACTCAAATAAATCCTAAGAAAATTTGAAACGATAACTAAATCAATTTAGGAAGTCCTAAACTTAAATTTTCAAATAGTTTTGTTTCATAAGTGTTTTCCTAATCTCTTAAACAGTCAATGAACAAGTCAATACCATTGAAAAACTCAATTTACTCATCATGTACTTACAAAACAAACTTAGGGAAATCTCTAATGCCTAAGTTAGTAATTACAATGTATGAAACAATTAATTATAAAAGATAGAAAGTTATCAAAACTTATTGAAGTTAGGGGTTTTAACATTCTTAGTCTTGTGGTAAGTGCATATGCTATTCTAAATCATGAGTTGCTTCCTTGTCTCTCACACAAACCTACAATGCAAAACTTACACTTGCTTTTGTGGTACCTATTGGATTTTGAGTCCATATTTATTAGTGACATATCAAGATATCCTTTAGGTAACCAAACTAGTTTTTCATTTTGTTTTAGCATATATGTACTATTTCTATAAAGACAATGCTTAATATGAAATCTCTTTTGATTGTAGTAAAAACAAGTCATGTTTCTAAAATTTCTTTTTAACTTGTAAGTTTGAGATCTTTTCTTTGATCTCTTCTTGTTTTGCTGTCTATATCCTAAACCAGTTTTATTTTGAAAACCAATCTGGATTTTGTAGCTTATTATTCAATCTCATCTTACTATTTGTGCATCCTTGTAAAGCTTTGGTCAATGTATCTATTTTGGATTTATAGATTTCACATTGATCATAAACTTTACATTCATGCATTACCTTTTTAGACAAGAGGTTTAAATCATGGTTTTCTTTTTCTGATTGATTGATTGTCTCAAGCAAACTTTCTTTCTCTTTGTTTGTATGCTTTAAGTCTTTCTTAGATTTTACTAATGCATCATAGAGTTTAACACACATATTATCAACTTCATCAACAATTTCATCATTATCATTATTATCATTAATAGAATTAAGCTCATCTTTAAAGTAAAAAAAGGATTTATTTCCAAATACCTCATTGTCTTCATCAAGTTTGGCCATGAGGTAGAGAAGTGCTTCTTCCTCTATTTCTTCTTCTTCTGAAGAATCATCTTGATCATCATCCCAAATAGCTAGGTTACCTTTCTTATGGGATGTCTTCCTTTTCTTTCTTTCCCTTTCCAATTGTTTCTTTAAGTATACAAGATAGTCTGGTTTAAAGTGTCCAGTCTTTTTGCATTCAAAGCAAGTTGACTTATATTCACTTTTATTCTAGTTCCTTCTTGGTTGATCTACTTTCCTTTTTCCCTTATTCCTCTTTTATTTAAGTAATCTTAGCTATTTCTTGCTTAATAATAGTATGTCATCTTCTTCATCTTCACTTTCACTACTTTGTGATTTTTCTTCATTAAATTTCGCTTTCTTTGCAGCCTTTAGTGCCAATGTTTTCTTCCTTTTATCATCACCATTTTTTCTATATCTTTTCAACTTTAATTCATGCTCTTCTAAATTTTCATAAGGCTCTTGAATTGTTGGCATCCCCATCGTTAGTGATTCCTTGATGGCAGTCACTTTTGGTTGTCATTCCTCAATTAGAGATCTCAGAATTTTATGCATTAAATCTACATTGTCAAATGTTCTTCCAAGCAACATAGAATGGTTAGTGATAGCAGTGAATCTTTGGATAAGGTCTCTAATTGATTCATCTTTTTCCAGCTTAAACATTTCATACTATGAGACTAACACATGCACTTTAGATACTTTAACTTAAGTTGTTCTTACTTGTGCTACTTCTAAAGTGTCCTAAATCTATTTAATAGTGGTACAATTAGAAATCCTTTCATATTCATTAGGAAAAGTGAGTTGGAGATAATCCATTTAACTTTAGAGACAAGAAGGTATTTCTTCCTTTCCTCATTAGTGTATAATGACCTAGGTTTGCGTTTTACAACTCCATTTCTCAGTGTTTGTGGTGGATCATATCCATCCTTTACAATTTCTCACATGTCTATATTAGTGGCTTTAATAAAGTCTCTGATTTTCTGTTTCCAATAGGTATAGTGATGTCTATTAAAACTAAGTGGCTTGTTCAAAGGTGGACATTCAGGCAGCAATGTAAAGCTAAAATCTATTCTCTTTAGAAAATAAAGAGAATCAAGAGCCAAAACTCTGATACCCACTGTTGGTTCCAAAAAATATGGATCCTGTCCTTTTTTACAAATTAAAATATATATACTTTTTTTTACTTTGAGATTGGATTATTGTTCCACAAGATTTTTCAAGAAGACTCTATTAGAGGACTAAGATAATATTGGAGTCACTAATGTAATAAAGAATTTATTAACAAATTGATTAATTTAAATCAGTTCAGTAATAAAATAGAATTGTAGTAATATCAGAATAGCTATGATATCAAAAATGCAGTAGAATAGCATAATGCAAAGTGCAGAAGTATAAAATGCAGTAAAGAATGAATAAAAATACCAATTTTTAAAGTGGTTTAACTTAAACTAAAACTGCAGTTTAAGTCTACATCCACTAGATTAATCTTTAATTGAATGACCATTTTTATTAATAACAATAGGAATTAACTGTGCTCTTGAATAGCTAATTCAAATAACAAGATTTTGACTAGGCTCTTGCTTACCTAGAACACAAGATTTAGCTAGGCTCTTGCTATCCTAGATACAACAATTCATTTATCTCATATAGACTATGATTAACCTCATAAACTAGAGATATTCTAATAATTCTTTACAATCTTTAACTAGCTGTAATCAACCTCATAACTAAAGAAGATACAAAGGGAAGATAAACCTCTTCCTTTATATCTCCAATTTCTACCAACCTAGAAATCTGAAATAGAAAAGAAGAAATAGGTAAGAAATACAATACCAAGGTTTGAGATGAATATCTTAAACATCTAGTATGAAATTCTCTTCAATTTTGATTCAAGATCCTTTAAATTATGAAATCTGATGAGGTAGATGATAAATCTAGTTCAGCTCTATTAGCTCTATGTTTTCACACCTGAAGAATATGAAAACTGATAAAACTGAATAAGTTTGAAATAAGGTTAAGGATTTTTATAGTTGCTATAACTAACTTTTAAAAAATAACTAACTTCCTATTCATGAATCGATTTGTAAATCAATTTGTAACGGTTACTGACTAATAAATCAATTTATGAATTGATTTATCCATGAATATCATAAAGAAGTTCTTGACTGAATCGATTCATGAATCAAATCATAGCATTATGAAATCTAGTCATGAATTGATTACCTAATCGATTCAAGACAAAATCCTAACCTTCAATGAGAAATATTTTTCAAAACTTTTGTTCATGAATCAATTGCTGAATCGATTTGAGTACATTTTCACAAGATCTCCACCATGAATTGATTCATGAATCAATTCACATAGTAAAAAGTAGTTTTTATAAAACTTGAACTTGTGAAAAATCATTTGAAAATATTGTTTGAAAAATATTTTATTTTACCTCACTTCAAGTGGTTTATTTCTACCTCAATGTATCAATTGTAAGAAATTTGCTTGAATCAATATTGATTTGAATTCACTTACAAAATATCCTAGTAAAAATAAAATAATTGGTAAAAACTATTTATGAATCTCTTGAATCTTATACACTTTGATCCTACAAAACAAATAACAAACACTAAAACATTTGGTTAGATACAAAATTATTTTCAATATCAAAACTAGAGAAATTAAGTTAGCAAAGCAATCACACTAAGGCTAACAATTGTCTCTTTTTCTTTAAATGCCAAACCCCATTCTCTTGCAATTAAATGTACCTAAAGACTAGTCCTTGTGTTGAGATAGCTTCAACACCTCAACTGTTTGGGTTGTATCCTAGCAAGCCATGCCGACTGGTGGCACTTGTCTCTATCACTATCTGAGCAACCACTGCAGTTGTCTAGCTCATGAAGCTGTTTGTTGTCTAGATTGTTCCAATGCAGGTGTTTAGGTGTTGATTGATGCCAACTCATTGACCTACTTAGGAATGACAAAATGGCAAGGTTCAACGACAAGTTTAGCTTAATTTGAGCTATCTTTTAGCCTTTTAGGGGTAGAACTACTTGTCTTTAGCAACAATTTTAATTCTCCAAGGAGTTTGAATCCGAGATGAATGTTCATGAACCCTAACTCCCATTTTAGTGAAATTTGGAAAATTTATTTTGAAATCTTTAGTATTCATTGTGGGGGCAAAAACTAGAAAGATTGTAGTAGAAATTTTTAGCTCAAGTGAAAGATACTTTGGGTAAGTGCCTTTATGTTGGCTTCTACGTTGAAAACCTAGGTTTTGAAAGCTTTGGTATAATTTAGAATGATTTGATTGCTTGAATGATTTTAGATTTTAAGTAGGGGCCTGTTTAATGGTAACTTGCATTTTATTTTAATTTTTTAGATTGAAACTTACTTGGAAGTCGACACTTTCTCTTGGAAGTGTGTGGTCTCAACAATGGGAAAACTCAAGGTGAGTAAATAGTTCACTTTCTTTATAATAGAGTTTAGGCTACTTAGCCATGGCTAGATGTAAATTTGATTTTATAATGTTTCTTGACCTTGAATTAGTTGACATGGTTAAATGGATATAATAAAATTGTGATACATATAGAATTTGGGATTTATGCATTGTTGTGTTGATTATTAATCATTGTGATTGCTCATGTACCTCTAGAAAATATTGATTACTGTACAATCATATTATGTATTGTCTTGATGAAATTAAACATAGGCTTGAATTAGCATCACCTCCTAAATTTGAGTTAGTGGAAATTAGTGAGTGAGTAGGTTAAAATGGAGCTATGTGGAGAGTTGTGTATGTTCATAAGTTTTGCTTGAAAGCTAGAAAATAAATGAATATAAGAAATGCTGGTAAATCACTCTCTTCTTGAATTTCTATATTATATGTTATTGGACTATAATTAATGGTAAACTTGAAATTGTAGTACTATATGATGGCTTGCAATTTGCTTGTCCTCTTGAATAATGAAATATTTAGAACATTGGAAATGATTGAATGTGAGATTGTTTAATTCTTTAACAATGAGTTTGAATAGTCTCTTGAAATGATTAAAGAGAGAGATTGTGTTGTCCTTGAATTTGATTGAGTGATGTGATTGAATGTTTAAATGGCTAGTTGATTGTTTGAAGTATGAGTTAATGTGAGTGTCTTGTTAAATTGTGCTTGGATTGGAAGTTGAATCAATGGAGTAAGCTTTTTAAGTAACTTCCAAATGCACTTAGAAATCTTATATTGACACGGCCATGAAATCGATAGAGAGATAAGGGGAGTTAAATTATTTAGAGTGATAAAGTGATTGTAGTATTGAAATTGCAAAAGTATGTTGCTTAAAAGAAGTTTACTCATGGATCCAATTTTCAATTTAAGGTGGTAAATTTCTTGTATTCTTTAGAAACTGACATTGAGATTGCTACTATGGTGGCTTCTTCTTGATTTGAAATTGTCAAAAATTCTTCTCTTAGGTTGACCAAGATAGCAAGTGTTATGTTTTTTTTTTTTTTTTTTTACATTTTTTCTATTGGTTTGTAAGTGTAGATGATCTTTGGATTGTTGATTAACTTGAGTGAATTGGTTTTGAATGTCATTTTCTTGTGTGACAAGTCATGTAAAGGAGAAGTGGAGACTCTACTTGGAAACTACTATTGCTATTATATTGTTAAAGTTAAGTGTTATAAAATTGTATGGATTCTAAACTATGATTAAGATTTCATTGTAAAGATCAACCAAAGGTATTCTAATCATTTATAGATGATAATGATTTATTTACTTATTAGGTTTTATTGGCAATTACTTTTTTCTCTTGTTTTTTTTTTTAAATGTTTTAGGTTGCAATATGACAAATAGCTTTGAAGACCACCTTGGTAGAAATTAAAGATATACATTTGTTGATGGTGGATTTCAGTTTAGTCTAAATCCAGCTAACCTGAAAAGTTATTTGGGACTCAAACTACAATTCGATCAGACAAGAAGAAATGGAAAGAGAGAGCCGTGAAGATGCAGAAGGATTTTTAACATGGTTTGGCCAAAATCGGGTAGCACCGGTCCCTACGTCCACGATAGCTTTTATTTATCTAGAGAAATTTTTATAGAGTTTTAGTATCTCTGTTCAGAATGCTTTATAGTGATTTCCTTTCTATTATTTATAGAGGCTGGGAGGTTACAATTATAAATTCATAATTTGTATTTTTGTTACATTAAGTAATAAATGTATAAGGCAGCCTAGACTATTACAAAATGACTTCTGTAGGATGCTGGCTGACTTCTGTAAATTACTTTCTGTGGGTGGGTCCACGTTAACTGCTTCTTGCAAACTGGCCCCACAAGTCAAGTTTGAATGGATGCTTGTTTTAGATTTACTCTCGATGAGCCCTCAGTTGGGCAAGATATTACATCCCGCGAGTTGGGACTTTTGGTCTAAAGTCACTGTTGGCCTTCGATCAATGAGATCGAACTTGTGAACTTGTTTCTGGTAATGCAAACTCGTGTAAGGAAAACTATTGGCCTAAGTGAGCCAGGGCTCGTTCCTTAGTGAGCTAGGGCTTCAAGCTTGTCCCATGCTCTTGTAGCTAGTGATCTGATGAGTTTGACTCTTGTTTTACTTGGACTGACCTACTGCTTTGCCAACCCATTTCGTGCAGTACTGGAAAATACCCACAACAATATCTTTGGAGAATACTTTAGCAATGGAAAGAGTCTCATGTGTGCATCTATGCATATGGTTAAGTCTTTGAAATTTTGCATTGTTGTAGTGTCTTATATTTTGTAACTATACAAGAATTTTTGATATCGAATAACAGGTTGTACAAAGGGCATATAACCCTGGAAAATATTAGAAAAATAGATGAAACTTTGTCAAAATTTTTATAAAAAAAATATTTTGAAATGTTCATAAAAGTAAAGCTTTTTTTCAAATTTGAGTATCTATTTCTTCATAGTTTTATTTTATGAAAAGTTCATTGAAACTAAATTTACTTTATCAGATTTGGTCAAGTTCAAGTTAAACTTACAAGGTGCAATATGTGACAACATGTAGTGTAAAGCTTGTAGGAAGTCATCATGGCATGACTTTATACATAAACATAGTTGTTACAATTTAGATATTTATCACATCTTATTATCATGTTATAATTCAATTGAAAAGATTTATTACATTAGTCTAATCATAGTGAGTCAAATTCTAAGTTCTTATTATGTAAAACTTGTCGGCGTAATTTCTAGATGTTTCATATCAACCTTTAGACTTACTCCAAAATTGAGTTTCTTACATCAACCAATAGATCATACAATTTCTAGGTCTAACATTGAAATTTTATCACATTAGGAAAACTTTTTGGGCTTTTGGAAAAAAATACTATAATATATATTTTATCAAAAACAAAATCAGCTAGAAGCAGAAACCTTTACCCACCTTTGGAGGAGAGTATTATCCCCAAAAACTCAACCCAAGAGTCTTTCCCACAAACTAGGATTTAGCTCTAAATTTATAGAAAATCTTGCAAAAAATAGAGGGAATGAGTTATAACCTAAGTATATGAAATTAAGGTAAATTAACTCTTAGGTTAAAAATTTTACTTTATGTTCACTCCCAAATTAGAGTGCAAACCACAACTTAACTTCAAATTATTTCTCTTTTTCAAAGCCACACAAAAAGGAAACGAGATTGTGGTTCATGATTAGGACTACTCAACCTATATAGGCTGCTTGAGGAAATTGCTTAATTGGCCTTTAGTGACCAATTGACTAATAGAACAGGTCGATTGTTTAGGTTCAATCTAGGTTGCTTCCCAAGCTTATCCTATGAACCTAACTAGTCCTACAGACTACCTTAAGACACTCTAAGCTTTTAGGGATGTCATATTTGTCATATTGCACCTAATTATGAAGTTCTCTTTTACAGTATGATTTGGCATACAAGAACAAAGAGCAAGATTTTTGAAAATTTTCCATTTCATTTTTTTTGTATTTTTGCAGCAAACTATGACATACTTTCACTAACTTTATGGATAGCCCTTGTGGATATTTGTTTGGTATCTCAATATGATAAGTTTTGTAGCTACCTATCTTAGGTTTAGAGGGTAAAGTGCATTATCATAGTCACTAATGAGAAAATCAAGGACTCAAAATTTAATAAATAACAAGCAATTGAATATATAATTATTAAATTTATAAGGGTTAATAGAGGTATTAACTTTTATAATCTCACAAAGTTTGTAATTCAATCCTTATAGTTTTATTTTATATAATTACATTGTAAAGGTTAAAATCGTTTATAATTAAGTTCTCTTTATCAATTAATGTTAAATTTAAATAATGAAATCCTAAGTGTCTATTAATTTTTCATGTTGACATTTTACTTTTACTAGCTCACCATGCTTTACCTCACCAAAATATATTTATAAACCTTTAATTATTATATGAAAAAAAATTACCTCCCCTATTTTCTAAGTTAATTCCTAAACTTAGTTATCTTTTTTCAGCTTTATTGTTACCATATGTGTCTTCTTTCGTCTTGAAATTAATATCATTTGAAATGAGTTATCATATAATTTTTTTTTCAAATCATTTCCCCTACTTGTTGACAATTGAAGTAGGATGTCATATCCCCACTCTTTTCAATTTGTAATACATAATGTTTTACATATGATAATCTATAGAAATAAAAGTGTATATTGGTAGGAATAAACATATTTTGGTGAATTAACAAAAGTATTAAATATGTAAAATTATGTTGGATTTGACTTAAGTTGATGGTGGGGGCTTAATTACATATAATTCAAATTTTTAGGATGTAATTACATAAAATAAAACTATAAGGACTAAATTACAAATTTAGTAAAACTATAAGGATTAAAACCTCGATTAACCTAATTTGTAATTATTCACTCTCTTGATTTTCTAATCAACAACTATGATGATACTCTTTATTCTTTAAAGTAAATCTTATCATATAAAGGAGTCAAATATATCGTGGTATGTCCAAAAAGCAAACTTAAATTGATATATCTAATTACTTTTTGTATGTCCATCTTAGCCACTAAGCTAATTTCAAAGTTATTGCCAGCAACTTTTCCTTTTCTTTAAAATGAGTTCTGCACTCTATCTATGAATACATCTTTGCAATTTATGATAATCTTTAATAACACATCAAGATATTTAGTTATGACAAATAAAGTTAATTTACAAGAGGACAAAGTTGAAGAAATAAAGCATGTTATAACATTTGATTCCATGAATTAAAAAAACAAAAAACAATGATTTCATGCCATTTTCTATAATAAAAATGGGTAAATCAAGGTTGGTACTTAATAGATTTAGTAGAGAGCATTGGATTCATATACTATTGGTAGAAATCAAACTTATTTCACATTAAACTTATTAGAGAAGCATACTTTGTAAGTCCAATAGAGAAACATGACACATACACCAATCACTTCCAACATATGAGCCTCAATTCCCTTCACATGGAATTTGTTAGTTGAGAATACGTCCCAAGCTTAGAAACATAATACAAGCATAATCATTCCCAACATCCAAGCCTAACCCTTTTCACATTGGAACTTATTAGAAGAGTGTAATCAATTATCCCAATGGAGGAATATGAGAAGAATATAATGTTAAAATTAGATAAAGAAATTTAGTTAATAAACAAATCTTTTAGTCATGTCATAAAGCATCTAAATTTATACAAAATAATCAATTCATAAAATAATTTATGTACTTGGTATTGAGTGCAAATCCATAAGTCGAGTGCATTTCTCACATCCCAAGCCAAGAAAGGGAAAGAGACCTATCTGTATCCTCAATTGGGGGCTGCAACTCTATTTAGGGTGTAAATAGGGACCTGCCTTACTGTAACCTAACTAGGTCAATTGATCCATCATCGTTGGCTCAGTTACAAAGCTCATAACACTAAAATCCACTATTGGTTTAAGTGTCAACTTAGGCCCAATAATATGATCACACTTTAATTGACTTATTTTACAATATTATTATGACATTTTAATAATCCAATCTTAATATAAAAAATTAAGCTATGGTAGTCCAATATAGGAAATTCTAAGAATCTCCCACTTGGACAACATAGTTTAATTAACAATAAATTGGATTACAATCTATGACCACAATAATGAATTCCAACAACAATTATGATATCATCACAATCATAGTTCTAACATAAGTATCCAATAATGCAAATCATTATATCCATAGGGATGCTAACGTCATACATGTCTTGAATACTTATATTCTGATAACCAAAACACAATGTGGAATGTATGAGTAATAAAACATAATATCAAAATGTGATCTTATATACATCTTTAAAAAATAGTCTATGCATCCACCTAAGATGCCAAAATGAGAATTAACTCATCTCAACACAATAATTAGATAGGTTCTAAATGTCTTGAACAATATGTCATACAACAATGTGCATAATCAATAACATCATATATACATATATATGAAACATATGGCAACATTATTAACATTTCACTAATCTTGAGATTAATAATAACACAAGTTCATTATTTCGAGAAGAAACATCAAAATCCCACTAACCCTAAACACCAAAAGGATTAGCCAAACTCATTCTAGTAACTTGTTCATGAACAATTTTACAACTAGGCCTTTGGTTAGTGGATCAACAAGCATATTATTCATGGCAACATGTATAATGCCTGTGTATCTTCTCTCTAACAAATTGATACTTAATATCAAAATGTTTTACACAAGCAATACTTTCATTATTATTTTGAGAGAAGTTCACTATGGTAGTATTATCATAATATATGTTTAATGTCCTAGAAATGCTCTTTATAACTTTAAATCCAGATATCATATTCCTTAACTAATAGCCCCGTAAGTGGTTGCACAACATGCAACACACTTTGCCTCTAGAGCAGAGGTTGTTATAATTAACTGCTTCATAGTTTCCATGGTATAGCTCCTTATGTTATCATAAAGATATGTCTAGATATTAACTTCTTGCCATCTAGATAACTCACAAAATCAAAGTCAAAGTAGCCTGTAACAATCAAATCACAAGATCTGCAATGAAATAGCATAAAATTCTTTGTACCTTGTAGGTCCTCCATAACATTTTTCATGGCAGTCCAATATTTTTGACCAGGACCACTCAAGTATCTCCCAAATACACCAAACATGTAAGTAATATAAGGAAGTACACACACTTGAGTATATATTAGGCTACCAATAACAAAAGCATATAGGACCTACTTTGTATTTTTCATCATTTTTTAGGACACTGGTCTTTAGAAAGAATTTCACTCTTTGGAAAGGTGCAGTATTTGAGAGCATACAAAACATATTGAACCTTTTAAACGTACAATCTTTGAGATAGTAAAGAAGACCCTAGGGTCTATTATGATGGATCCATATACTCAACACGAGGAAAACATTCTAAGATCCTTCATATCTAAAATATATAGACGATATATGCTTTGTCTCAATTATAAGGTTTATAACATTGTTTTCAAGGAGAATATCATTATCATAATACTAGAATTATAAATCTGACTATATCCAACTTAAAACAGATACATTGATCTATATTATTCTCCTTGAACTCCAGAGAATAACCAATCTCAACAACCTTGAGATACCATTATCTAGACATTTTATTCAAATTATATATATGAATCCTCTTGGTTTACTCACTAAGTGTTCGTTACTTTTCTCTTGCAAATCATTTGGTTAGTTCACACAAATAGCTTATAGCTAATCACTATTCAAGAAGGCCATCATATATCTGCAAAATGTCCAAGTCAAAATGAGCTAACAGTGTCATAATAACTGGAAACAAGTTTTCAATTAAAACAAATAAGAAAATTTTCTATAATTAACGTTTTCTTTCTGAATGTGGCCTTTTATCACCAATATGGCCTTATACCTCTTGATTACCCATTGAGTATCCCTTTTAGTCTTAAAGATCCACTTGCATCCAATAGGCTTGCAACCAATAGTTAACTCTGTAAGGTCTCACACATCTTTATAGATTATCAAAGCAATCTATCATTCATAGCCTTCATTCGTTCTAAAGAATTAGGACTTGAAATGGCTTTTTGAAAACTGGTGAGATCATTACTATCATTGATGTCAAATTCATTCCCTTGCAAGTATACCATATAGTCATTAGTAATCTGAGATTTCCTTGAAGGTATTTCATTTACAGGACTTGGTTCCTTTCTATGACTAACCAATGATTAAGCTTTGCAAATTCTAACTACAGTTTTACCATTTGTTGTACTAGATTATTTTTTTTATCAATTTGGTTTGTTTTAACCAGTGATGGTGCTAATAGAATAATAAATTATATCTCTCTAACAAAGATGTTACATGGTCTTTCCCATTGTCTAACCAATCCTTAAAATAAATAGAATGGGGTGCTTCTATTACTCTAGTAGTGTGGATTGGACAATAAAATCTACTACTTTTATAGCCCTTACAATATTTAATAAATTGACCATCAATAGTTTTTAAATCAAATTACTTGGTAAATGAATATGGGGTTTGAAGTACAGACTTACTAAGGACTTGATTCAGTATATACACGATAGTCTTTAAAGTATCACCCTATATAAAGTTTGGTAAAATCAAATGTACCAACATATATTTAATCATGTCCATAAGCATGTAATTTCACCTTTGCGCTATCCAATTATGTTCAAACGTTCCTATCATAAGGTTGCAAGCCTCAAAATTCACAACTTAGAGATATCTTACAAAAGAATGATAATTTCCATCTATTTCACTATATCTCCTTAGCACCCACTAGCTTTATTAAAATTGACACACTTGATTTTTTTATCATTTTAAGTTCAATCTCAACTTTAAATGCCCTAAAATTTAAGGATTCCAACTTTTCAATGGATATTTCCACCTAACAAAAACTTGAACAAACACCTATGAAGGGGAAATATTAATGTCCACCTATAATGCTCGACATAATCAGTCCACTCACGTTATTATGAATTAACTCCAATACATGCACACTTCTGGTCCTTTTCCTTTTTCTAGCTCTAACAGGAAGTATCTCCCTTGATGTAATTAATACATATACCGAGACTATCAATCACTCCATCCTTCTACAGAGATATCACCTAGAAGGCTAAGCCGCAACATAGATGATCTCACTTTAATTCTAACCTCTTTTGTATCCAACCACAATATTTTTGAGCAAACTATTTTTTTTTAATCTCCAAATGAAAACTGGTTTTATAGGTATAAAACATTAATTAAAATCTATTTCTCCTCATAAAAGATATATAAATAATGTCACTTAATTCTAAAATATGATTAAAAAATAAACTTGAGGTAACTATTCCTACATGTTTATCTTGCATTTTCCACCATTTCCAATTTGACTATCAACTTTCTATCACTTGGCTTCTTCTTATTTCTTAACACTTATAATAAATTCTTAATGAAAATGATTGCACTAATGTTTGACCGCCAGTTTAATAAAATGTCTACAATATTTTACTTGAACACACTAGAGCTAGCATAAACTTCTTGATCTATATTGTTGCACTTTCATATCACCTTTATTGCTTCTTAAAATTAGGTTCCTTTAGATGTGAGTAATTCCTATGCTTAACACTTGATCTGTATGAAATAAAATGAGCATAGAGACCTTTTCATTTTTCATGTCATCTTTTGTTTGACTAAATATAGAGGTTATTTTACTAAATGTCTACTTATCCTCTTAGGTGTGATATGTTATGTTTAGAACATCAATTTTGAATAGAAAGAGACTCCAAAATATGTTAAATCAAATTACTATTTTCTAAGTCCACTTTCATGCCCTTCAAGTGATTATAGTAGTATACCAGTTTCAATATATGCTCACGAACTTCGTTAACACCATCATAAATAGTTTTGTCTAGTAATGAGAGATAATGTCCTTTATTGGCCTTATCGAACTTTGTGAATTGTTAGCTTTAGAGTCCATATACGATTTAGCATTTAGAAAGTCAGCAGTGCTTTACTTGATGGTCTTATCCTTAGTATACGTTACAACCATCAAGTACACTTTATTAGAGTGTGTTTATTTTTCAGGAAGAGCCCTTGCACAATAGTAAAGCCATCATTTATCTTTGGCTCTTCCTCTCTCCATGCCAAATATAAAATTTGATGATTGTTAGACATGATATCAACCATTTAGCCTAAATATCTACCACTTAGCCCATTCCTTATACATGGTAATTAATTACACAAATAGCAAAACATTGAGGAAATAATAATTTATGAGATTCATCATAAATTTCCAAAATGCATGTTCAACATAGCCATGTTATAATATTTCCTTAATAACTATGCAATTACAAATAATATTACACTATGAAATCCAATACCAATAGGACATTTAAGGCTTCATAATATAATATAGGGATTGAATGTTATATCCCTAAAACCTAATATTGATAAGATATTTAAAAAATTTTAGAACATAACAAGCAATCCTAACACTTATATTATCGCTAACAAACTATTTTAATATAATAATATTACACCCATAAAGTATATATATTACTAACATAGCACCTTCCTAGATATAATTTTAAAATTTTTATTTCAACAAAATTTTATGCAACTAGTCTGATGATAGGTGAGTAAACAATTGTATAAAATTTTGTGGCATAACATAAGTAACACAATTTCTATATAATTCCAATTTTATGTATATAATTATGCAAATTTCAAATAATAATCAAACGACATCCAAAAATTGTGGAAAAATTTTAGATAATAGTCCAATATGTAGGAAAAACATAGTAAAATTTTTAGGCCCAAATAATATCAAATAATCATTTAAATTAATTAAGAAAAAATAAATAAATAATTTTATTTCAGAAAATTTGGAAAAAATGTCCATAAAAACTGCCTTAGAGAGTGGAAGCCAATGGTGTAATCAGCACCACCATCTGCTGTTGCCATGACAGGGCATGGCCTACATGCACCTTTATGTTACAAGTCAGCCTTGTGAATGATTTGAGAAGTTAAATGTACTCAGTTTGACACAAAACTTTGTGAAAAAATCAAGCATTGTATGGAGTCCTTATGGCATAAATTTGGGAGCAATCCGACTTGTATACTATTTTTCCAATTTTTCCTTGTTTTTCTAGGGTATTTTTATAATTTTAGTAGGATTCACTTGTCCAGTGCGAGCCAAAAAACACATGGCTGTATTCTTTACATTTTTATCTTCGCGTCCATATAACATAACACAAAATCTCCACCCAAAATTATGAGAAAAGATCTTATATCAACTCAGTTTATATATGGCCTTTGGTTCAAAATATTCTTTAAGGGTAAAAGTGTTGGATGCTCATCGAATGCTCGTTGGGGGCACTTTGGGGCCTTGTTGGGTATTCATTTAGGGCTTGTTGGCACTTAATCTAGGAGTTTAAAGGAGCATGTTAGCTTGAAACCTCCTATATACACTTTAATTTATGTAATGAGATATATATCAATAAAATGGAGTTGTCCCTCTCCCTATTTGATTGCCCCTTTATTTTTGCTTATTGCACACTAGAGACTACTTATGTGGGTTGTTCTTGAGGCTTAGTTACTTCGGTTTACTTGCTTATGTTGCCTTCAGAGATACTGTGCATATTCTGCAATGCCCTATATATCTATCTAAGTGTGGTTCAAATTGTTGGAAAGCTAGTATGTTGGCTAAGAGTGGCAACATGTGCTGCACGCTAGCCCGTGACACTCTACTGCATGTGAGCTTGTGCATCACCTGGCCAAGTCGTCTTCCTCACCTAATCAGCCTACAATTTGGGTCTGTTTGACTCGTTTTGGACCTGATTTTTACTTGGTTCCAATTTGACCAATTTTGACCACTTTTACTCAAATTATTTTGTGGGTGTTGTTCCCAATACCCATCTAAAGCTAACCCATTTATCAATTTGATCAAAATTGGAAACAATTTGCTTCAAGTTGTGCTAGAAGATTCGAAAAATCCAAATGCCCTTTTCATTCAAAATTTCAACCAAAATTTGATATACTCTAGTTTTCATCAAATTAAAATATGGGGTTTTCAAGATAACATAAATCTAAAGCTATCCCATGAATCAATTTGAACCAAAAACAAGAAAATTTGCTTTAATTTTGAGTTTTGAACATTGAAACTGAAACTATCACATTCCATGAAAGATTTTAATTAAAAGATTTGTACACTCCAGTTTTATTCAAAATAAATTGGGGGGTTTTGTTAGACATAAAAATTTAAAACAAAATCACAAATCAATTTGAGGAAAACAACACAAATTGTACTCAATTCAAAATAATCCCCTTTTGAGAAAATGCTTCAAAAACCCATTTCATGGTTTTATTTTTATCACAACAAAATATACACAAATTCTCAAAATCATTCATACATAATATATAAAAAATAATAAGAAAATATTTGTAAAAACTATAGTATACCTTATCACAAAATTATGGATTCTTCAATAGATCAAATATACAAAATTACTAAATAAATTTTCACAAATTTGAGTCTTGCAACATGAAAGAAAAATTGGTTCTAATATCAATTGTTAAAATTGGATAAAGAAAATTAGCTAATAACCAAATCTTTTAGTCATGTCACAAAGCACCTAAATTTATACAAAATAATTCATTCATAAAATAATTTGCATACTTGGTATTAAGTGCAAATCCATGAACATAAATTCTCTAAATTAGGTGCACTTCTCACATACCCTAGCAAAGAAAGGGAGAGAAAACTATCTGTTCCTTAATGGACAACTCTAACTCTGTTTAGAATGTAAATAGAGACTTGCCTTACTATTATTGGGTTAACTGACTCATTATCATTGACCTAATTATAAGACTTACACTACTAAAGTTTACTATTGATCTAGGTGTCAACTTAGACCTAATAACAAGATCACACTTTAATTAGTCTATTTTACAATATTATTATGACATTTTAATAATGCAATCACAATATAAAAGATTAAACTATGACAATTAAATTCTGACATATAACGCATACATAAATCACTTTTAACATACCGTGCTTAATTTTATCCCACCGACTTCTTTAATAGGAATCAAACTCAAAGTCTTGTACCGAGGTAAGCAATCCTCTTATTACTCAACCATAACGGTTGATGAATATAAGATTTTTCTTAAAATATGTTTTTAAATAGACCAAAAAAATGCAATGACGCTCCTGAGAAAATGCTCAGAATTATGAAAATGATTTGCGTCACCAGATCTTAATACAAGAAATGTGGAGTCAAAAAATCCTTAATAGAAGAAAAATGACTACATAAAATCTCATGCCATAGGAACATGTGATATCTTCTTCACAGTCTTTAACATTGATAGAGATGGAAATTTTTACACATTTTATTGAGCAAAAAGATAACGAATATTAAGTTCAAAACCAGGGTCATGAACTGGGAGGAATATTCTCGTGTCACCACAATAATTTCTAAGCAGAAAATGGTATCCTTAAGGCCATTTTCTGGGCAAGCCAAGGTTGATCTTGATCCGGGTCAATGAAACCATGCATGAGGAATTGCTCTGCTTCGTCATCCACCAATTCTCTACACCATGTTACTCGTTGGGACGGATTACAACCCGGTCCGAAACACCTGTAATATCAACAATAAGTGTTTAAGATAAATATGCAGGCAAAAGCAAGTAGATAAAGCAGATGTTTGAGAGTAAATCACATTCCAAACAACACAAGCATATTCATGTCATAAGTGTAATTTGAAACATTCTTTAAGGACGACAATATTGTTAAAAGTAATTAGAAAAATAATGTCAATGTATTCTATTTAACTCTCTCTAGCCTATTTCTATACCTTTACTTATCCTAATTTCATATTTTTCTCTATTATAATATTGCATATAGGGTTCTTAAGCAATGTACAAAACATCGATACTCTCTTTTGTTGGCCAATCCAAATAGGACTATAAATAGCACTACCTACATCAAGCCTAGTGAATTCTTAGGAATTGTAACATTCCTGTAGTATCCCACTAGGTTTGAAAAGAAGCAAACTTCCTTATCAATCTAAATCAATATTGTTGATTTTTTTCATATAACAAATTGTAAGTCTGTGTTCCTAATTACTCATTCATAAGAAATTTACTCGTATCAGGAGTTCTACACTCGAACTCTCCAATTCCATTTATATCCAAAAATTTAATAAAAAAAAGACTCTGTCATGTATTTGCATTACATGTAACTGCTTTCATGCCCAAGATGCCAACATGCATAAAGTATTACCAGAAGGAAGTTGATAGTACCTGTATTCATAAAAGCAAGCACTTTTCTCATTCTCAAGTTTTTCCCAATTATTCCAGCCCTCATGCTTTATACATTGATCTATGTAAGTGTATGCAAAGACCACTCTTCCAAAAGGTCCCCATGGTCGTCCGAGATATGCATAGCCAGTGCCCCCATTACCTGTGATAACACATCTGCAATAGCCATCGAGACCATTCACAAGTAAATTAATATATATGCTAATTAAAAATATACCATTTCTTTTTTGAAGGACGTAGAATTGCATCATTTTTTTTTTGTACAAAATGAAAGTATTTAACACATGAAACAAACAATAAGGGAAAATGAAGAACACGAAATTCACAAGGACCTTGTGTTGATTGTTTTTAATGATACCACAAGTCCCTTGTCTTAACAATGCAGGCGGTATTCATGATTTTGAAGAATTTTAGTATAAGATTCTAAGATTTTTATCCTCGTTATTGCAAATGTTTTCTTTTACCCCTGAATAAATTTCTTGTATTACGCAAAATGGAATAAAAGATTTTAAGATCTCAAATAGGTTTCCACAGGGATCAATTCCTCATGGTTCATACTCCAGTGACTCTTGCCAATAGTCATGGACGTTCTAAATGACCGCCACATATCATAATTTCATTCACAACTGATTAAAGCTAACAATATGTTGTTTCCTTGACTTAGGTTTATACATATAACACAAATTAGAAGAAAATGAGAAAAACTAAAGACTTCTTGGAGTCACCTTAGCAATTTAACCACAATAATCATGCTCATGTAGGTATCTTCCCAAGTTTAAAATAGATGGAAATAATCAAAGAGACTTCAGGATCCCATAAACCAAATGTCATCTAAGTTTGGAATAATATTGCTTCATTTACTCTTTTTTTAAAGGTGTGTTTAAAATTTTAAGTTTTATCATCAATTTTTCATATTATTTTTTCCTTTATTTTTCTTCAGATTAAAGCTCTAGATGTATTGTTTCCATCAAAAAGCAAACAAGAAGATAAGAAATGGAAATAAAAAAGGATAAATTGACATGCAACTACTTATAATCATTAAAATGATAATTCTACTTCAATATAAAAAAAATACTAAGTAACAAGAAAGTCAATGCACAAAAAACCAAGAGAATTTCTGAGTTCTAAGCTTGATTGTATAAAAGGAAATAATGAATCAAATGAGAAACAACAGTTGCAGAATACTAGAAAGTAGAAAGCCCCAATAGTTTGAAGAAAATTCCCCCAACTCAATACAATAAATACTAATGTCCTCAAGATATAATAAATAAGAATCCACACTTCCCTTACTCTAAAGCATTTGAAAACAATGATATGTCCTTGGTATCTAAATTGAAAATCTATCAGCCATCTTTAAAATCATGGTCATCATTAGTAATAATATGGTCCCAAGATAAAATTCTTAATAGAAAATAACTAATTGTGTTTGAATTACAATAGGAGAGCAGAAAAGAATTTGTCAGCGATAAAAAAAAAAAACTTAATCACTTTGCTTTATAAGTGAACCTTTTCTCACTTTGAATTGCGACGAATTTTGAGCAATTAAAAGTTAAAACACAGTATTAGGTAGGAAGTTGAGAATTTCTAAAGTCTAGACAGTAGTGAGTTCCACACCTCAAGAACACATAACCGGTCGTTTCCTCTGCAGACTTTCTTTGCTGTGCAGTTATGAAGCCTGCAGACTTGCAATGGAGATGACAATGCTCCAAAAGAGCAGTGCTATTGCCAAAAATGAAGTCCACACTTCCTTCAATGTAACAATTTTTCAAATATTGTTTGCCATAGTGCAAGTATAGAGTGTCCTACAACATAAACAATCGAGAAATTTATCTCCTTAGTGCGTACTCTCTATTGTCGACGGATGCAATAGAACCTCGACCTATCATATTGCACATAATACCATTTAATCTATCAAACGTTCGTTTATGGCTCAAAGTTGATCTAGATATATCATTTTAAAACATCAGGCTTGAAATGTGATAATTTTTACTTACATAAAGACCTATCCAAAAAGTAAATCATATAATAGAGTGAAATTTCAAAAAAAAAAAAAAAATCAGGTATACATATAGCCTTCAAGCAATTCCACATGTCTACATCTCCACATAAAATACATTAAGAAACTTCAAGCTTGCGAAACAAACGTGTTTAGAATTTGAAATTACCTGCCATCCAAGCAACCTGCAATTATAGAAGGCGCATCGATCTGCTGTGACTCTAACTGCCACTGCTTGATGTGAACCCTGTTAAAAAGAAGGAAAAAGAGGCAATGCATGCGGTCTTTTCTAATACATGCATATAAGCAAGTTTTGATCGCATCATGATTAAAAAAAAAAAAATACAGCATTCAGAATCATCCAATGAACTAGCAACCAAATTCTTAATGAGTGACAAAGAAAATGCCAGTTAGTATTCATCCTCAGCATACTAAAACCTCACAAAAGAAAAAAAAAATTAAAGTACTGGTATCCCTGTAATTATACACTGCATTGCAACTAGCAAGTAGCTAGGGCAATGATTTCCAACTACAACTGTCAACATGTCGACATAAAAAAATGGAAACAATTCAATTTTATATTTTTTTATTGAAAATATATTTAAATTAAATGATCTTATGAATTCATTCTTATCATCCTAATTTACCAACATGCATATATGTACATTTATGAATTAATGATATTAAGGACCTGAGTTAACGGAAAAAAACCATTTGGTGCAAAGGTAAGACAAAGAACCTGACAAACATCTTGAAAATGTAATCTTTTTTGTAAGCATTACCTCAGGGGAGGAATTCTCAAATGTAATATTTTCAGCAATGAAGTCTTCCCCTTCCACGATGACGGTCCCACATCCGAATGTCCCAGTCCCTATCACTCCTTCATCCTACAATAAGACCCACCACCAAAGTGAACAATTTCCACTTGCCTAAAACAAACCTAATCTCTCAAAAAAAAAAAAAAAAATCTAGGTACACTTATTCAACTGGATGCCTTGCATCTAAGGGAGAAACTCTTGAATACATGTTAGACAATACATAAAATCAACTACACAAGTAAATCTACCTAAATATTATCGCTTGATTGATCAATATGTCAATTTGTAATTGGATCAATGTAATATGTTATGTACATTCAAGAATTTGTATACTCAAAGTAGCTCACTTAGTCTCTCTCAACAAAAGACACAAATGCAGGGACTACTAACTAACGAATTTGGATCTTTTTCTTTTATTTGTCTCATATATTTGTGTCATTAACCTTTTAGGCATAGTGAGTCCAAAATTATATGAAAAATCTTGTCATATGTTTGTATTTACATCTATTCTAATACGACAAATTTGTGAATATCAATTTGTGCATAATGTTAAATGCAACTATCATCATTCATTAGGAAAATAGAACACAAATAAAGTGTGCATAGCCTACTTGGTGATGCTCTATATTGGAAACATTATTATTCCAAGTAAGCACAGTATCCTCGGGGCGTAAACCAACAAGAGTGATGAAATTCTTAGTCTTGGGGATGTATATAGGTTGCTTGTAGATTCCTGGTGACACTTTAATCACAGTACGAGATGTATTGCCAAGTGGAACTGCATCAATTGCTTCCTGCACTGTTCCATGATCTCCACTTCCATCCTGTGATACTGTGATTGTGGGAGTTGCCATTGTTGTTTTGGGCTCTTAATCTTCGTAACAAAGTGGATATTGATGATTTTGATTGTAGAATGTGTAAAAAATTGCTTGCCTTTTTGTAATGGAATTCGATCTATAGAAGTAGTGAACGAACGACAAGAGAGGAACGGGAAGAAAGGAAGAATGCTCTACGTACAAATAGCATTCTTCGCACATTAGTCATCGTTAGTGGATCCTACATGCAAGGTGAGTGAGGTACATTTCTCCTAAGAAAAGGATATATTAGTTGAGAAAAGTTTATTTCAACTGTAACACATTATTTCCATTCAATAAAAAAATTATCAATTTATATAATCTAATATTTTAAACATTAAAAAGGAGAGTTTTTAATGTGTGAATATCATATAACTTATATATGCCTAATAAAATTGGTAATTGATTTCCTTTTAAGAAAGACAATCATCCTAATATGTGGCCAACTTTAAGGGCCAGACTTCCATGCCCTGACATTTGTTAAATGGCAAAGGAATAACTGGTCTCATGTTTTATAAAACAACTTTGGCCAAATTTTATTTTGGCCCCTATAATCTTTGTTATTTCCTTGCTTCCCATCAAGGAACTAAAAGTCGACTCATATTGATGGATACGTCAAAACCTTTTTGTATGGTAAGCAACAAATGCGGAAGGAAAAAGAATTTCGATATTTCAAAATTTTCGATGAAACAACATAGTACCAGATTATATCGTTGGATATAAAGCTGTGTTCACAAAAATGATATATGAATGTTGGAAGGCTTTCAATTGAAATAGAGAATTTACTCTACAAAGTTGAATTAAAAGAGAGAGAGAGAGAGAGAGAGAGAGAGAGAGAGAGAGAGAGAGAGAGAGAGGAGGAACTAGGTCTAGATGAAGTGAAAGAAATACAGACAAACTAAATACAGATCAAAAACTAGAAATAGAAAGAAATTATCAATATAAATGTAGTATAAGACCTAGAGCAAGATGGGCCTAGGTTTCCTTCATCTCGTGTTCTTAGTTTTATAATAAAACTCTTGTTTATAATATTTTCTTAAAAAATTATTTTAATTAAATAATTTTTGATGTTAATAAACATATATGTAATATTATAAATATTTTTTTAATAAAAATAATTTTAAGTATTATAATCTTTTAGGTATGTGGAATAATTTGGACAATTATATATATAACACTAAATCATTTTAAGTATGTAATGTATTACAAAATTGTGATATATGGTGGTGTGTATATATTATCATTGTAAATTATTTTTCTCATTTAATTTATTAAAAAATTAATCATCAAATATATATTATATAGTATATTTGTTTAAAATATTATTAAAAATATTTATATCTATAACATTTCCGATGCTTATTCGAAACGTACTCAATTTTTGACTTACCGATACAATATTTAACTCCTCCCCACTATTTTCAGAAGAAAAAACTTTGGAGCCTAAAAAATTAAAGTTAGACGAAAGAAAAGAATGAGATCAAGAACATTGCACAAGGTGGACAAACAAAAGACTTAAACCAAGTAAATTATTTTCGTATTTTAAAATTTTCTTGTGCCTTT
The DNA here is from genome assembly GCA_026873985.1 of Saraca asoca. NCBI lineage: Eukaryota > Viridiplantae > Streptophyta > Magnoliopsida > Fabales > Fabaceae > Saraca > Saraca asoca. The sequence continues at coordinate 29,932 of JANHAO010000383.1, forward strand.
GAATTATTTCAATAAAACAAATTATTTTCATATTTTAAATTTTTTTGGTGCTTGGCATGGGTTTTAACTAGATTCATGCTTGTCTTTCAACTTTCAATTAAGGAAATTTTCATTGCAAGATTGTTTTGATATAACAAGAGTCAAAAGGACAATATCTTTCTTACGTTTTAATTGTAGCTGAAAATGCCTTAAAGTGTTGATTGACAAACGTCAAGCTACAAACACCAGGTAAATGAAAATTTGAATCTATAATTATATTACTAGATTTGAACTTCTTAATGTCATATTTTGCACTGTTTTTACTTTAATTTATGAGTTATGATGGTCTTTGAGATAATTCTCAATACAAAATAGATTTCTTACTAACTCTTTTATTTAATTATATGGCTATATTATTTTTATTTATTTATATAATTTAATTCATGTAAAATGAGTTTGGTGATTTTTTTTAAAAATCCTTTCGTGATAAATTATCATTTATTATATTACATTTTATATTGTAAAAAATTCAATAATATAATTTCAATTGAAAAGTAACAGGACAAATAGAAAAAGAATTGTACTTATGAACTTAACATTAACTAACAAAAGATAAAATCGAGACATTCTGGTCCCATTGTTACTGTTCATTTAAAATTTGGTGTAGGTCCTGAAAAACCAAAAAAGAAAATAGTTAATACAGAGAGAGTCAAAAAGAGTAGTTGAAGACAATGGTAGAAAAATCAATAGATTAAACTTTTTTATAGAATTATCCTTTTTTATTGTTATTAAGAAATATGAGTCTAACTCCAACATCCCCAGGATTAAACAATTGAAACGTGAAGTTTGCAAGAATAAATACATTATGAGTGGAAAAACAGTAAAAAAATGGCACTCTGATATCATTTTAAGAAATATGAGTCTAACTGTAATCCTTAAAAGGTATCTTATAAGAAGTAGGATTGCTCAATATTTATAAAAGAGCTTTTTTATATCACAATTAATCAATGTGGGACATTTTAACAATTGTAAAAAATAAAAATAAAAAAAACTTTTTCATTTTAACTTATTATTTCCCTTTTACCATATAATATTCGTTAACATTTCATCATTATTTTTACGTTATTTCATCAAATTTGGGCCTTAGTAACCCTTGTTCCTTGCCATCTTCAGTATTCCCACCATTTTGCAGTTAATGGATTCTTAAGCTCCCATATGGCAAGGAAGCATTCAACCACGGCAAATTTCCTTCTCAGGTTCTTGGTCCTTGCTCCCAGCTAGGCTTTTATTTGCTTTCAAAAAACTATTTTTTTCTGGTTTAGCAACGGTGAATAAACCTCAATTTGGCCAGGCGCATTGAAGTTTTGGTCCAGTTTTTGATTACTTATCAGAGAGGAATGATACCCATGTCTGTATCTCTATTAGTTAATAAGGTATTTGAATTTCAAATTGATTGATAGTTTCTTTTCCCTTCTATATTTTATGCTATATCTATTTCTAAGACTATCCCAAAATTGTTACTTCTCTCCATCAATTCAAATAAAAATTTTATTTAAATTAATTTTGTATTTTGCATAAAATTTTACATAAAATGACAATATTTTATTCAATTATTTAAACTTAGTTTTATCATTAATTTATTGTTTATTAACATTCCAAACTGTCTATTTACACTCTTAATTATTAATTTTTTAGTCCATTTTTAGAAATATTTTTGATGCAATTTGATTTAGCACTTTAGTTTGCTTTTCTTCCAATGATAGTGTTAATTAATTGTATGCATTAATTATTAATTGATTGATATCATTATTTATATCAAATTAGATAGTCAAATATATTAAATATGGATTATGTCATTTTTTGAAGCAGCAATTAGACAATAAAATTCGTATATGTTGGTTGTTAGAAAAAAATCATAATAAATTTAAGAAATCAATTTCTCAATAAGTAGAAAAAGCTTCGGTTGTTTAGTTGACCAGTAGCTCAAAAAATAGGGAAAGTTGTATTTCCTAAAAAGTTCTACTTCTCACAAAGTATGGGAAGTTACTTACCTAGTCTTCTAGGTAAGTTTTACTTCTTATGCTTTTAATGAAACAAAAATACAAAACTATCCTTGCAAAATTTAAATAATGATAAAAGTATTTTTTTAAAAATTTATTTAGTATCTTAATAAAAGTGCATAGCTTTTTTTTTTTAAGACATTTTAGTCATTTTAATAATACTTTTTGAAAAGTTTATAATTGAACCAAACATCATATAAGAACTTAGTTGTTGTGAAATTCGACTTCTTTAATGCCAACTAAACAACTTTTAGTATTTTTTAAAAAATTCACATAAGAATTTAACTTTTTGAGAAGTTCAACTTCCCACAAAAACTTAATAATACTTAATTTGTAATTGGCAAACTCAATTGATTGAAAAACATTCACTTATTTTATACTCGTGTCAATTATGATACACAGAGTTATTAATATTTAGTTGACTATTTCTTATTGATATTAATTATTTGGATAAATTACATAAAACTCTTTTTAATTATTACTACAAAAAAGTTATGCAATTTTTCATGGATTTTTTGATCGAAAATCTATCGAAAAATCAACTAATAATGAAAAGGTCGTTGGTTACTGATGACAAAAATCTATCAGAAATATTTTAAAAAAATACAATGAAAAATGGTTACGAATTTTAAAAAAAATTTGCTCACTATTTTTAATGGATTTTAATATATGACAATTTCTGACAGAAATATCTATCAAAAATTTAAAAAACTTTTAAATTGCCAAGTGTGTGAGTTGCCTTTCATTTGCATTTTCTTTCTACTTTTATGTTGTATTAGAGCTCTTTCTTATTTTCCTAACTTGATTCTTATGTTTTTAAGGTATTTTTTATAAATATAAATCAATTAAATTGTTTTAACTGCTTTATTTTACATTTGTACAAAATTGTTCTTGTTTAATTATTACTATTTTATTAGTTAATTAGTTTATCTTATTTTATTATCTGTAGTTTTGGATTTTAGTTTCTGTATCAGTTTTTTTGTCACTTTTCTTTCTTATATATTGGGGTTAGTATATATTTTTAATTATTAGTTGATTAATTATTCACAATTTTTCATGTTGTTGGAGTTAATTTTTAATTATTAATTATATTTTCTTATATGTTTTAATTGGGATTGACTAATTATAATTGATGAATTATATACATTTTGAATTAGATTTTATAGGATTAAGTAGTTAGATGACATAATTAGTAGTGTTATTGAAATTACTTTAGGAATTACATATATAATTACGTATATTTTTAGTTAGAACATATTTTTATTTTAGAAATTATATATATTGATTTTATTAATTTTTGAAATTAGTAACTGTTTTATAGATATTAATTATTAATTCCCTAAATAGATTTTGTTATTGTTTATTATTTTCTAAGTAGAAGAAAATATAATAATGGAACTATTTACCAAATATAAAAATTCTGTAAATATTTTCTCCTATATATTTCTGTAAATATGTAATGATTTTTCCCTATTTCAAATAACTTTGATAACCAAAATATGAAAATTTTGGAACATCATAGATGGATGTACGATAGACTTCTTCCAGAATATAGTGGGTATAAGACAGATTTTCTTAATGGGCTGAAAGAATTTATCAATTTTACAAAAACTCATGACATTAATGTAGAAAATTTTGGAACATCATAGATGGTTGGATAAGGTGTTTATGCTCCAAACATTAATGTAGAAAATTTTTACCTCTGAATGAAGTTAAAGTTTATTTGTATAGATTTGAATTTAAATATGATTGCTAGTGGTAGATTGATCATGGTGAAAAGAGACCTACAAAAAAGAGAGAATCTTCAAGTGGTATGATACGAGATTTGCATGATGTAAGTAATAGGTATAAGAACAAAGTGTTAGATGCCGGTTAACCAAATGTTGCAACTCACTTTGAACGCAATGTAGAAGAGCCTCCAAATAGAGATGTCTAAAACTTTTATGAAATGTTAGAAGCTGTACATCAGACATTATGGATAAGTTATACTAACCATTCAAAGTTATCATTAGTAGTAAGGATGTTAAGCATAAAATCTGACTTTAACTTATCACATAATTCATTTGATCAGATTATGCAACTTATGATTGAAACACACCTGCCTGATAACATTATTCCTTCTAAATTTTATGAAATGAGGAAGTTAGTGAAGAAGTTAGGATTAGGGCATCATAAAATAGACTATGATATGTATAAAAGAGTGTATATTATTCTACAAGGAGGCTAGATTTTATAGAGAATCTAGAATTTGTGGTTTGCTTTGGTATAAGGAATGGCAGACAAGCCAGAATAGAAAAGAAGTTCTATTCAAAATAATGTATGATCTACCCTTAATCCCTAGGTTGCAAAGTTTGTATGTCAATGAAGTTGACTTCTCATATGAGATGGCATCATGAGAATTTGTTACCTATGTGTATGAGTTCTAAATTATTTTATTCATATATCAATTTATGTGATTATTTTCTAATTATGTCATGTGTGAATATTTGCAAATGATAGGCTGCAAAGGTTCTAGACAAGGAGGTAGAGGACAATAGTCACAGGGACGAGGTTTCCCCCATAATTCCCTAAATAGCAATTTGTCTACGATTGTCGACCAAAGCCCTCCAGCTATTGTTCCTCCTAGCTACACTTTCATGCCTATACCATAACGTACATCTAGTCAAGTGGAGCCACTTGCACAAGTGTCAATGTAGATGTAGATGTAACAGTTGCAACAAAACTTGTCCCTAGAGATAGCTAGGAGACCTTCACAATGGTACCTTCATCTACGAGCGACATCTGACTTCAGACAACCTACATCCTTAGGGTACCTGTATTGGTCCCAGGGAGACCATTATGTCATATAGGATGAGGTATGTATTCTTGATTATGAAATTTATTTTTAACATTTCCATTCTATTTTTTAATTTCTTAACTATATTTATTTTTATTGGTTGATTATGAACTTATTTTTTGACATTTCCATTTTTTTTAATTTCTCAACTATGTTTATTTTTATTAGTTAATCAAATTTTTCTTGATCCATGAGCTAGTAGGCACCATACACCACATCATTATGAGCAAGTATAGAGGTGTATAGGCAACATGGAAGAATATTCTAAAGCCCACTCGTAGGATGTTATATGCAAAGTTTAGGGTAAAGTCTTAATATTTTGTTTATAATTTAAAATTCTTTTTTTAAATCATTTGCTAACTATTTGGTGCTTTCCTTATTTTTTTTAATTACAGAAGTATTAGAAGTGGAACCCTCTTTATAAGAAGGATATGTGGAAGAACTTTAACCACAAGAGTTTCAACGAAATAAAAGATATAATAGATAAGATGTGAAAGAAAAGACCCCATTTAACCTGACTAGATCAAGGATGAAGAATAGGAAGACCTTCTTAAGTGTTGGGAGGACCTTAAATTCAAGTCCAAGTCCAAGTAACATAAGAGAAACATGGCCTTAGATATAGCTAGACAGGGTTCCTTCTTGTATATGGGCGGATCCATCCTCGTATCAGAACATCGGTTACGCATGGTAACATTATTTTAACTTAATGTTATTCATGTCATTTACATTGTAGTAGTTATGTTCATACCACAATCTATATTTTCCATGAAATTTTTCATGTTATGCATATACATGAGCCTGGGGTTGAACTACCCATGGACAGCTTGTTCTACCGAAATCACACCTTGAAGGATGACCAATGGGTCTCACCTCAAACTGCATAGTCCTATGTAGGTAGCTTTTCTTAACTTGCATTTTTATTATTAATGTAATGTATTGTCACAACCCAAAATCTTGGCCATAACTGGTATGAATATCAATTACTTCATTTATAGTCACTAGCCTTTAATTTGATTTCATGCTTTTCATTATACCATAGCTCGCTTAGTTCCATTAATGTGCAAGTGACTTAAATTGACTTGATGACAAAGAGAATTGAACTCATGGGATCACAAACTACTCATATATATACATGCGTACAAACTTAAGCTTACATAATGTACAGAGCCATTACCCATTAAGGCATATGCCTCTTTTGACATCGGTATTCAACTTTTCTATAACTTTTTCAAAATGCAACTACATCTCCCTGGCTAACTTCACAAAACATTCTCCCACAACATCCTAAGTTCCTTTAGAGATGATATGAAATAAAGTTAGTTTAACCTATAGCACATTGGGATTCAAATGTATAAGTTAGACTAACTCTATCTTTAAAGGTTTGATGGCCATATTATGTACATTTTCAAAAGATGATAAAAAAGAAACTTAGATGGTGGATCCCCTATGTATCAAACCATCTCATAGCCATCATTAATAACACGTTTTAGGGTTGTAAAGGGATGATTTTTACTCATGCAGTACCTCACAGCCAGCCAAGTTTAAGATTATTATATAATGGATCTCGACTTCATATACACCTAGAGGATTGTTAATAGTAGTGGTAAATGTATCAACTGTAATTTCCATTTGATTGTTATCCATCTTACTTGTCTATAGAAGGATTTACAACTAATTCTTGAATATATGAAAAACAATCCACAAAATAATGAGTCTGGGACCTAATGAGATAGATATGTACCAAACAATGAATTCATCACACTGTAAGAGTCATTTATACACATATATCCATAATTCAACTAGATAACCATTTCCCATATCATTTCCATAAACAATTATAGAGTATTTAGAGACTCACCTTTGAGATAAATTCATTTTTGACCATATTATGCCAATTCTGACTCACATAGCCATATGCCACATTCTCAAGTTCATTATGTATGTCAATTTCATGATATTGAGTCCAATTTCATATAATAGCAATATGGAGCAAACAATTCATATTAAATAACATAGCCCTCCTTGTTACTCCAATCCAACCTTGACCTACTCATCTCAGCCTTTTCCTTCCAAGCCAGCCATAACCCATTCATCATAGTAGAACATGTAATCTAAGATCCAGTTTATTTTACTCATTACATCCCATCATTCACATATCAAGCCTTAAAGGCTACCAATTATGCAATCATTTTGTTGACGATGAAATTTGGTTCTTATGGAGAGACCAAATCTCAGCCAACGGGGATGATTTGATGAACCCCAAACTGTAACCTGATGTAGAAATCAGAGGAAGAAGAAGAAGAACAGATAGCAGACAATAGAGATTTTTTAACGTGGTTCGGTCAAATCTGGATGGTACTGAACCTTACGTCCATGGATGATGTTATTATTAGGAAAATATTTGCTGTATACAGAGTTTTATAGGAATTTCTCTCCGATGAGCTCTATGGCTCTCAGCTCTCTGAACTCTCTCCTTTTATAATGAGCTCTCCCGCTCTTTCTATTACATAGAGTCCTATATACATAAAGGCTAATCCTGTAATTCGGCTCTTGCAGGCTCTCTGTCAATCAGCCCCTACAAACTGTCTCTTCCTCGATTTGAATGCTCAGTAGGCCTTGGCTGAGAATGGCTTCTTCAATGGACTGGGCTTCCATTAGCTGGGCTTTTGCTAGCCCATCCAAAAAAATACATACAACATAAGTCCCCCAACTCGTAGTTCACTTTGCAGGCTGGGAGTTAGACTTCTGCTGGCAAAAGCTCGATGCACTATGCTGAGATGAATAAGTTCTTGCAAATCATAGTTAAAAAGATTAAAGTAAAGTGAATGCCTGATGAGTCAATTGACTTCGGTGGTAGATGTTAATAAATCATACGATTTAACATAAATGGGCTTCTACCCAGAAAATTATGATTTAAAAACATATGTCATATTGAATGACCAAGGAGGTTAGTCAGATGCATGATGAGTAAGGTGTTTGGAGTGTCAACGGGGTTCCTTTCTGGAGTTCTCAGTGGAGTTCAACCCAGACATAGTGTTGCCTATGAAAGGTGTCTCGTTGGGAGATCTTGTTCCCTAGAGATATTGTCCCATTTTGGCAATCGCCTTGGGGTTTTGTCCCCTCAGACCCGACCGGGCGTAACTTGATCATCAGGTGAGGGTGCCTTAGCTGGCATAAGTTTGGGTGCTTATCGGGCGCATCTGTGCGACCTACTTGGGCACCCAGTAGTGCAACTTCAGCTCTAAAAGAGAGAGTAGAAAACTAGCTGTAATAAAATATTTAGTGCTAGGACAAGAAATTATATCTAGCTCGCTTAAGTAGATGAGGAATGATAACTTAGCTTATTCAAATGTGAGCTATAATATTGTTGGAGCTAGAATGACAAGCCCCCCACTATGGGTTTCTACTCGGCTGGGTGTTGACCTTGGAGGACAGAAGGCATGGACTTTAGGTTGTTGGAGTGTTCTTGCTGCATGGTGAGGTGCGAGCTAAATATCACTGCTGTTACCTATGCAAAATTGGACCCAGCCTCAATATATAGTTGATGTGCGCTAGGCCGTTGTCATATTCGATTATTGCATGAGAAATGCATGAGCTCCATACCGAACACAAGATTGCATGACCATTAGACAAGCGCGGCCTCCTCATGATAATAACAACTCGTCATAATGCCCATGTGCAGAACCAAGTCCGAAATGATGCTGCCGACATGAGCTCGTTGGGTCGTCAATGTACAACTTAAGTGCGAGGATCGAGCTACTACCTAACTACGAGCTTATTACGGCATGAACCGTTATGTGGATCGAGCTTCATGGTTGAGAGCTCATTGGCTACTGTAAGCTTGCGATTGAAGTGAGCTGCCATGAGTTGCTGCTATAAGCTCATCGTTAAAACGAACAGCAGCCAGGTGTGAGCTCGTCCTTGTGCAAGCTGCTGCATAGACTGTGAGCTTGATGTGGAAATGAACTGCGGCTGGGTAAGAGCTCATCCTCATGCGAGTTGCTGCATGGACTACGAGCTCGACGTGGAAATGAACTGCCGCTAGAGGTGAGCTCATCCTCGTGCGAGCTGCTGCATTGCTGCCATGTGAGCTTGTGATTGAGCCGAACTGCTACAAACCTGTGAGGATCAAGTTACTGCATTGCCATGAGCTCATCATGTGCAAATTGCTACATGGTTGCGAGCTCGATTTCACGCTGCTATGGCTAGGAGACATGAATGATAGCCATTGAATGAGAGGGGGGCCAATCTAAGTAGCAAATCCAAGTAGTCTGGTGGTTCGACATTGAACGATTCACTGGAATGGAAGAGAGGCTGACTGAAGAGTTTAGTGGTTTGCTAGATCGTGTACTGCTCTTCGATGAAGGCAAGACCAAATACGCCTAACTAGAGAAACAATAGCTTCCGTTTGGTGAGATTCAAGCAGGTCAACTATTATAGTAAAAATTAACCAGGATGCCGTGGAGTCCCCATAGATGGTGCCAAAATGTCGACAGTGAAATTTGGTTCATACAGAGAGACCAAATCTCAGCCGACGGGGATGATTCGGTGAACCCCAAATTGCAACCTGGTGTAGAAATCATAGGAAGAAGAAGAAGAACACACAACAGATAGTAGAGATTTTCTAACATGGTTTAGCTAAATTCGGACTGTACTGGACCCTACGTCCACAGATGATATTATTACTAGGAAAATATTTGTTATATACAAAGTTTTACGAGAGTTTCCCTCTAATGAGCTCCATGGCTCTCAGCTCTCTGAACTCTCTCCTTTTACAATGAGCTCTCCCCCTTCTTTCTATTACATAGAGTCCTATATACATAAAGGCTAATCCTACAATTTGGCTCTTGCAGGCTCTCCGTCAATCAGCCCTTGCATACTATCTCTTCCTTAGTTTGTGTGCTCAGCAAGCCTTGGCTGAGAATGGCTTCTTCAATGGACTAGGCTTTTGCTAGCCTATCCAAAAAATACATACAACACATTCCATTCTCATAATGGACGTCTCAACAATTTCATATAGATACATCTTAAGATCATTCATAACATTATGTACCATTCCATGTCTCATGTACATAGACAAGCTTTACATCACATAATCTCTTAGAATAATTATAATTCCAACATCAATTATAACATCATAACATCATATATTATCCAAAATCTCATGTGAATTATCAAACTTTATACAACATAGCTACTCATAGCATTTGCATTTCCACAATTATAGTCATTGCTCATTAACATCATTCTTTCTTGTCTTATGATCACCTTGATTTATAGATTCATTGATTAGATACTCTTGCATGCACAATAATCCAATTCCTCAGTATTAACTTATGATTTATATTTTTATAAACTCCAATTTATTATGTTTGAATTATTTGGATTCGTTATAAAAGTAACTTAAGGAATTATGATAGAGGACTAGAAGAAGCAAATATTGGTTGAATAATATGAAACTTGTTGCGTGCGATCAGAATCATGATTAGAATCGTTGAAGAAAAATGAGCATGATCATGATCAGAATCAAAAACTTATTTATGAGTGACTTGATTTGACTTGAGAAAATGTAGTTAAAAATGTGAGTCTGCTCACCAAATTTTAGAAAATTTTAGGAAGTGTGATTTCAAATGCAATCAGAATTAAAAAATAGGGCAAGAAAGATTGATTTAAATTGCAAAATCCTAGTTCAAATTTTGATTCCAATTAGTCAAGAAAAACTAATAGGTTTCCACAAGCATGATCACAGATTAAGTTCAAAAATGTTGTTATTTGATTCACATTAGTAGATTTTGCATGCAAATAGTAGAAAAATAGGGGAAGCTATTTCTAATTCAATATCACACTATAGGATCTTAACATCACATGTTTTGAGAGCATAAACAAACATAAACTCAGATATTTTAATCACATACTAAACATTATTCTAATAGGTCCATTCAATCATCAAGTTTCATTATATAATCTCAAAATCCATTTCATCAACTTGCACCATAAATGAACAGATTCCATGCAAGAATCATGTTATAATTCATAAGAGTGGTAAGTATCACTTACCTTAATAGCTAGAACACAAGAAACTTCAATTATTTTCCTAAAATCTTCTATGCTCTTCAAGATAAAAAAAAATAATAATAAAAGCATATTAGCTTTCAATCCTTCTTTCTTGTCAACTAATCATATATGATTAAATTATGGTTTCTATATCATGAATAAAGTTGTATCTAACAAATTTAAGCTTCAAAACATTAGAAAAATTGGATTGATTCATAGGTTAAATAGTACCATGAATAGTAACAAAAAACTTCAAAAATTTATAACTTGAGTTTTACTCGATAAATCAGTATAATTTTGATGTCAAATCAAAGAGGAAGAAGAGATGAGTCTGAGTAAAAATCTAGAAAATAACAAGCAAGATTGAGTGCTCACTTGAAGAAAGACAGTGCAGGTTGTAAAAAGAGAAAGAGGAAGTTTGTGGGAGAAGATGAAGAATTAAGATTGCATCATCTTGCAATCCAGCCAACCCTCAAAGAAGAGAGTGAAGCCAGGTAAGGAAGGGTAAAATGGGAAAGTTTGGTTAACTTTCCAATAGCTACAAGTTGACTACTTTCTTTTTCTTTATTTTTTCCATTTTTAACTTAAATTTAACACACTTATCAATTTTTTAAATAACAAAATTTTACTGTAAATTAGTTAAATTAAACACCTTCATAATGACTGTGATTTTATGCTCATTCGATATCCATAACCCTTGGTTTAAATTTTCTGAAGTTTTTTGAAACTAGAATTTCAAAATTATGAGTTTTGTTACTTGAACATTCTTGATCAACTCTTTAAACTTCAAAGGATTTCTAAAATCCATATAATCAATTTCTACTATTTTTAAGTCTCTAATAACTCAAAATTTATAGTTTCAAAATTCTTAAAAAATTTTGAATTTCCTTTTTTGGATTTTTTGAAAAGCCATTTTAGTTCTGAATAGAGTTTGAAAATTTTAAGATGTTACAAATTTTCTCCCTAAAAAAGAATTCATCCTTGAATCCTGAATAGCAATGGTAACTTAGTTGGAATGATTCAACTATTGTAAATTACAATTTACTTTAGATGATTATAATAGTTAACTCTTATTGAATAATTTAAGATATGTTTCTCACATTTCAGCTTCTAATTCCTATGTGGCTTCTCATTCATCGTGTTGTTCCCATATCACTTTAACCATCGAAACTTCTCTAGACCTTAACTTTCAAACTTGTCGATCAAGAATAACTAGCAATTGTTCTTCGTAGGCCCATTTGGTATCTAATTGAATTGATTCTCCTTTGATAACATGAGCCTTGGTTGGAGCATATTTTCTCAACATTGAAACATGGAATACTGGATAGATTCCTTGCATCTCAACTGGTAATTCCAATTAGTATGCTATGGCTCCCACACGTTTGATAATTCTAAATGGTCCCATATACCATGATACTAACTTCCCCTTCTTACCAAATTGCATAATTCCTTTCATAAGGGTCACCTTGAGAAATACTTGATCATTAACTTAAAACTCTAGGTCATTTCTCCTATTATTCAAATATGCCTTTTGTTAATCTTGAGTTGCTTTCATTCTATCATGAATCAATTGTACTTTTTCAACTACATCTATCACAAGATCTGGTCCCAACAACTATGATTCCCCAGGCTCAAACCAACCTGTGCGAGATCTACATCTCCACCCATACAATGTTTCAAATGGTGTCATTTGACTATTGGCTTGATAATTATTATTGTAAGCAAATTCGATAAGTAGTAAATATTTTTCCTAGCTCCTTTTGAACTCCATCACACATGCTCGTAACATATCCTCTAGAGTTTAGATTGGTCTCTGTCTTACCATCTATTTATGGATGAAAAGCCATGCTAAGCCATAATTGAGTACCCAATGATTGTTGAAATGATTGCTAAAAGTGTGAGGTAAACTGGGTACCATGATCTGAGATAATTGCATACAAAGGAACTTTTCAATCAAGATATAGTTGTGCATATTGAATAGCCAAATAGTCCATCTTAACTGGTAAGAAATTAGTTGATTTGGTTAAGTGATCAATGATAATCCAAATTGAATCATAGGCTTTTGGTGATTTCGGCAATCTAACTAGAAAATCCATTGTTATGCTCTCCCATTTCGACTGAAGTATTTTGATAGATTGGTCCAATCCTATTAGACTTTGATGCTTAACTTTTAGTTGTTGACATGTTAGACATCTCATTACGTATTCAAGCGTATCTCATTTCATACCTTCCTACCAGAATATATCTTTCAGATTGTTAGCCTTAGAGATTGTTAGACTAGAATACTCTAAGCTATACATTGGTCTTAATGTTTGTCAGGTCCCACAAATAGGTAGATAAAAACGTGATGAACAATTTATATAGTGGAAATAACTTTGGATCTTGCCCCTATCTCGTTGGAGATGCAATATACAATCTTTATTTGATTTTAAACAGATTTTAAGAATTTA
>JANHAO010000384.1:0-42710 GCA_026873985.1 Saraca asoca
TTTTTTCCTTATCTTATTAGGATAGTTTTGCCTATAAATATAGTTTGTTTCAAGTTTTGTAATGCAATCAAAAGGTGAGGAAGAGAAATTAGCTAGCAAGCTTGTGAGTTTAGATAAAGAGTTCATTTGTATATTGAGTTAAAGTTGTAATCAATAAATTTCTCTTTTCTTATATTCTTCTCCAAAATTCTTCTTTTTTATTCTTTTGGTTCCAAAAGTTCCACATTAGTGAGAAGTCGGATGACCTTGTGCCTTATAAGGCAGGAAAACACCCCCTCTCCCAACAAGGGCCCTTATAAGGACAAAACCGTGAGGTTTGCCCATAAAGGGGAAAGGCCAAAGCGGATAATACATCACACGGGACAGGCTCATTTTGACCATTTTCAGGTTTTAGATTAGAAAGGGAAACAAACAATAAATAGGAAACTATAGTATTATTATCAAGAATATTTTAAATCACTAAATAGTCTTGAATGTAAAATATGACATTTCTGTCATGAGCTTGACTGTTAGTGAAGATACGAACTAAATCATTCAAAAGGATGATAATGGATCCCAAGAGGAAAAATAATTCTTCCTATGGCGATCAGGATTTATTATTTTATTACAGAATATTTGATTTAATTATAACTATTTTACTTTTTTTTTGTTGCTCTATTGTTTCATGTATAAGTTAATAAATTTATATCTTATCTATTTTTTTAATTAATTTCTGACTTCAAAATTTTCTTTGAGAGGAGAAGTTACAACCTAGTGCTTCTCTTCACATTCGAATTCTAGTCCAGTATCAATGGAAAAAAGTGAGACTAAATAAACTATTAGTGTCAATAACTTATATTTAAAACTATAATATATACTCACAATATAGGAAATTACATGCATTATGATTATCTTTTTGTAGATGTATTATATATTAAATTTTAAACCAAGAGAAATTTCTTACTTGAAAGGAAAAAAAGAGATATATTGATGCAAACAAGTGTTTTCTTTCGAAAATAAAATAGAATGTTTGCTTTATTTTCTTTTATTAATTAATGCATAGTATACATAAGTAAATAAAAGAACTGAAAAATTAAAAATTTTGACATTTATTTTTTTATTAAAAATGAAAAGCTTGTGACTATATAGTCAATTTTAATAAATAATGTTATTACTTGTGAGGATATTTATTTTATAATATAACTTATTATATATTATATTCTTTTTTTTAAGAAAAATACTTACATATACAATACATTATAATAATTATTAAAATAATATTTGAAAATTAAATCAATTAATTTTGAATTGTTAATTGAAAGTTTTTAAATTTTTTTTTATAAATATAATTAAAAATTTTACTTAGACTTAATTTAAATTAAATGTGGGCTTAATTTATAATCTATAAAGACCCTGCTCACAACTTAATATAATAAATTGAGTCGATAATCTATTAAGCATAGTCTAATAAGTCTCCAAACCTTTAAATGCATGAACACCTCTGATCTGGATCCCAAATCTTGAGATGCGTTAACAATCATGATCCGAATTATATGGCATACGAGGTATTCTATCTATTTTTGACCAGCTCTGTGTACAAAGTGCACATTTACACATTCAACTGTGACAAAAACTCTAAATCAAGCCATTTATAACAGTGACAGGCAAATCCGTGTTCTCTGTCGACTACAAATATAGTAGTAAATCCACGAATACCAAATTTTCTGAAAAATAATTGAGTGGAGACAGTAAAAAGAGATAGAATGACAACGAACGGCTTATACATTTGGTATAATAAATTAACAATGAGATTACTTATTGATTGATCTTCGATTGGTTACTTTTTTTTTATCTAGAAATCCAATATAAAGGCTTAAAGTTTAAACTTGGTGTACTTGTTTGGATTTTTGCGTTTTCGGTTGCTTCCAGTGGCCGTAAAGAATTATACACATTCAGGATATAGTTAAATGGATGGTCATGTTTTAGTTGTGAGACTAATATAAATTTATGTTGTAAATTATTGAACAGAATTTCAACGGAAAAAGTAATTGGATAAACTTTCTATATATACATGGCAGACACAGAAAGGCTATCATAGGTCTTGTCAAAATAGGTTTATACCCATCAAAAGCACGGATTTGAGGCTTCTGTAAACTGAAACACTTAGATTAGAACAGAATAACACATAGATTAGAAGAGAATAATAGGTTTTAATTCATCGGAATCATTAGTCATTTCATCCCTAGTTTTACCTAATAAACTACAATTATAAATTTCCAGTACATACGAAAGCACATATGCTTTTGAGGTCCTCAGCGGCCAAAAAGGAAATTCGTCTAAATCTTTTTGATTAAAAGTTGGCCACACCAAAACTTAATACATATATATGTAAGAAGTAATTAGAACCCCATTTTTTTCCACCTTGGGTGGGAAAGAGGGAATTGCCCTAGAAACAAAATGCGAATTTGAACCATTTATTTAGTGAATTCATCGTTTATCATCCAGATCCAAGCTTAAATATGTCTGTTTTATTTATATATAATAAAACCACATCAACCCATATCACTAGATCTAATGATCCCTTCTATTCGTTTCTTTTCTCTTTTTTCTTCAGCACTTCTCTTTATTTTTATTTTTTTTTGGGTTTTAAATATTCACGTGGATTAGTGTTGGTCTAGGGGAAGGAATATGAATAACTTGCTTGCCTTTAAAAAAGAAGAAGAAAAATAATTGCAAACCTGTTCTTGTTTTGTTCTCCAATGCGTATTTTAAATTGTTTAAGTAGCAGTAACTGATATCCTGTTTTATGCTTTATATAAAGCCCTTCGTGCCCTCAACACCTCCATGCGCTGCTTGCTTTCTCGTCTTGGACGGTGATATACTAGTGCTCTCTATCTTCCTTTCCAAAATGCAACCAAAATTTGTTTCCTCCATCAATTAACTTCCCTCTTGGTCTTCACTCTCTTTTTTTCTTATCTTAAACAGTAGCACTATTCAAGGCAAAAGTTTGGTGTTAATAAGATTGATCTCTGCAATGATTTTGCACTAAAGCAAGAAAAAGACTTGTTTGGATAGTTTTGGATGCTTGAATTGGGGTAACAAAGAGAGCTTTCTTCAGTCCACTCATGGGAGGCAATAGGATTTAATTAGCTGCCGACTCATTCATCCAAATACTGAGTCAAAAGCAGCCAAGAAACTCAGTAAATGAGTGAATGATGCGGGAGACAAATTGAATCTTAAGCTTCCTGTACTTGGACTGAAGGGAGCTCCCTTTTTTGATTTCCTACTCACCTATTATTGATATTGTTTATCCAATTCTATGGTTGATACTTATCTTGAAATTAAATCTCTTTCTTTTTATTTCTGTATTTGTATTGGCGTGCTGATGGTGGTTTGTGTTGAAGTAACACTGCCAGTGCCAGGTAATGAAGGATGCGAAAACAGTGCTTTACATTATTAAAGCCTTCAGTTGAAAGATACGCGTCTCTTACAATGATGGACCATTTTTTTTTGCTTATTTTCCTTCATTTATTTATAGTTTTCCACTGTATAGAGCTGCTGGCAGGTAAGATATTCTGTGTTTGTGAACGCAGAAACTTAAACAAGCCTTAGGGTTTTATGCTAATTTCCTGCTCTTGTAAAACTAATACTAATTACAGGAAAGAAGACCAAAGCTCGCGCTTTAGGACAATCTAGATAGCTATCTTCTTGGGTCTCGCTCTTAATTTCTGCGCAACAAGTTCCCAGACATGGATGTCTCCCAGTCCCAGATAATGCAATTACCGACATAACCTCGCGTGTTGCGTTGTTCCCACCAACTCTGCAAGATAAGCTGTCCAACAAGGATATATTTTACTTACCCAAAAAGTTCTAGGTCTTCAATATTATAAGGATTATCATGTATTTTCGAGTAACATCCAGGAATTCTGCTGCCGTTTTCCTTTTCCCATGTAATCTTATTCATCATATATACATGCTTTAATTTTATTTTTCAAAACTTCTATGGTAATTTAAAATTTGATTTATACAGATATATATAATTTTGTAATACGAGTTGTGTGTCTGTGTTGTGTGATATAGTTTTAGCTCATCCAACCCTCTAACCTGTAACTACAAAATACCTTGTTACGTATTGATATGCTTGAAATTGTTTTGGTTTTGATAACTGATGCAGCAATGTTAAACAAAAATAGTAGCTTTAGTATTCGCTTCTTTAGATAGTAAAGATTTCTGTTTTCACTCTCTGTAACATGGAGGGGGAAACTGGATACTTTGACACTGGTGTCTTTTTGTAATTGAACGAATCCAAAAGAAGATAGTTCTCACAACATGAGCTTTTGATTACCAGTTGGTGTCTGCACTTTTTACCTCCATAATGCTAGATTTGGATACAATCTTCTCTCAGCCAGGCTCCTTCCCACTTAAACAGAATCCAGCAGCTCTCCTAGATTGCCATGATTAATTGGATCAATGTTTCATCTTTAACTAACATACAAGATGAGCCAAAGTTGCCAGTCATTAATTATAAACCAAGTACGTTTTAGAATTACACGTAATTAGCAAATAAAATGTAGGAAATGTCCACGTACTAGTGACCTAGCGGCTCCGTGGCTGATAAAATACAAGTAATGTGGTGCTTAAAGTTATGATTTGACAATGGAATTTTGCATTTGCGTTTGTGTGAATCCAATTGATGTAGTAAAGTAAGATTTCCCTTTATTCTCTGGGGCCTAGATGTTCCAACCCATTCGGAGAAGAGTTAGTGAAGTTAATTTTTTTCTTGTTATTACATAATGCCTTGTCCAGAATCATCCTAAGATATGGAACTAAGTCTTAATGGGCTGCCTGCGAATCTGTGTGCCTCTTAGTATTATACAAAACAAGATATATTAGTAATAATCATATTTATACGGGTGGCTCTGGCTCAAGTTCCTTTTCTTCTTGGAGATAAAGAGAAAATGCATATTGGGAGTCATATTTGTACGACGTATATCTGCTGTCACTTAGCTTATCGGAATGATGTGACAATAATAACATTATCATTTGTTTCCTTTTCATTGGTAGTGGGGAACAGATGAAAGTGAGTTTGATAATCTTCTTCTTTGATGTCTACATTGTAGACTTTAGGTTAAATTTAAATAGTAGCGGGTCATAGATCAAGATGCTTCCATTAAGGCAACGGCACATAGTATATGACTAATGCCTTTTTGACTTTTTTAATAGTAATATTTAGGAGATGTGTATTTTCAAATCAAAGAGATATGAATTATGAGTTCTTTCATTGTTTTGAGTAAGGAAAAAATACACGAGAATCGCAAGTTGTCATGATCGATGTTTGAACGAATAATTTATGATATTAGATATATTGTATTTAGAAAAAAAGCCCTTCGTACACTACAATTCTCACATTTTAATTATTATTACACGTTTGGGCAAAGCCCCCACTTTTTAATGTTGAGTCCACCCCATTTAGAATGTCTACTACAATCATCAAATTTGGCTGCTCTGCCCACTCAGTGGTCCATACTCATTTCTAACCAATTTAATGTAGGCGCAACCAAATACCATTTTCTATTTTTTGTCAGCAGCAGCCGGAGGCTTCTCCAAAATTATGATATTCCCTCCCTTTTTTTTTTTTCTTGCCTCAAAGGTTGTTTGCATTTTTCGAATTTTATCTCCACAAAAAGGGAAATACACTCCAAGTTCGAAGATTCCCATGTTGGTAGATTCTCGTTGACAAATAAAAAAAAAAAAGCTATAAACAACCAATTACCAAGCAAACTTGTCTTGAACTGGGTAACTATCGATAACATTGTAACAAGTTGAAGGATTAAGGATTCCCTGAATAAAGCTTATTTTTCCAAGGGAACATCAGGAAAATTATTTTATTCCAAGATAAATTTGTAGTTCGGAGACAGCAATGTTAGAGGAGGATGGATCCCTGAATTCAAATGGATCATTTCAAGATTGAATGGATTTGTTAATTCATCATCACTTCATGTTGGAAATAGGTCAAAAATTAAGGGTTTGATTAAGGTTCAGGTCACAAAGAATGTTTTACTACTCAAGCTCTTTAATTAGGTAGTTGATACGGGTTAAAAAATGATTTATTTATAGCTAATGATAGCTGTAAAAGGTTGCCATGCACTGTGAAAGAAAAATATGGTGATGAACAAGTTTATAAATGTGTAATCTCATATCTCACTTGCTGTATCCTATTTTGTGAGTAAAAACAGAGTGAAGAAGATTGATAGTTTTGTTAGTCCATGAGTGTTTCTCTTATTATAAGAGAGAATTGTAATTTCTTTTGCTATAGTAAAAGCCTTCTACAGTTTGCCAATAATTTCAACTTTAGTTGCAGTCTATACTTCATACAACTATTTCATAACAGTGGTATCAGAGCATTAGGTTTATAGCTAGTTTTTTGTGTTACCGATAGATTCAATTAGTGGAAAAGAAGCTTTTATAACAATGGTGACAAAGTATGAATTAGAAAAGTTCAATGGGAATAATTTCTCAATGTAGAAAATGAGAATGAAAACAATTTTAAGAAAAGATAACTACTTGGCAGCAATTAGAGAAAAGCTCAACAAGATCCTTGATGACAGCAAGTGGAACGAGATAAATGGCAATGTTATTGCTAATCTGCACCTAACACTAGTTGATGAAGTATTGTTAAGTGTAGCAAAGAAGAAAGCAGTATAAGAGATATGGGATACACTAACAAAATTATACAAGGACAAATCACTACACAACAAAATCTTCTTGAAGAGAAAACTCTATACCTTTTGGATGATAGTGTCAACTTCAGTGACTGACCATATCAACACCCTTAACACTCTATTTTCATAGCTCACAGCAATTGGGCATAACATAAAGATAGGGGAACGTGCTGAAATTCTGCTTCAGAGTCTACCTGATTTATATGATCAACTCATTATCAACTTAATGAACAATATAGGAGTTCTAGCCTTCGATGATATTGTAGTTGCGATTCTTAAAGAAGAAAGTCGGAGCAAGAGCAAAGAAGATAGACTGGGAAGCTTATAGCAAGCTGAAGCTTTGATGTTGACAATAGGGAGATCAGTAGAACGTGGCCCCAGTGAAAGTCAAAATTAAAGTAGATTAAAATCTAGAAGTAAGAAGAATGTCAAGTGTCATCACTATGGCAAAAGGGGGCATTACAAAAAGGAGTGTTGGCATCTTAAGAAGAACGAAAAAGCTAAAGACAAAGTTTTTGAGTCATCAGAAGCTTAGGGTTGTATAGGAAGTATCTCAGATGATGGTGAAATTTTATATAGTGAAGCAACAATAGTCAGTAAAGGCAGAAGAAGATTTGCTAATGTCTGGCTTATAGACTTAGAAGCAACATGGCAAATGACTCCCCAGAGAGAATGGTTCCACCAATATGAACTTATCTCTGGTGGATTTGTGTTTATAGGAGATGATCATGCCATGAAGATTGCTGGCATTGGTACCATCAAATTGAAGATGCATGATGGTACAATTGCACCATTTAGGAGGTACAACATGTGAAGGCCTGAAGAAAAATCTATTGTCTTTGGGTCAATTAGATAATAATGGGTGCAAAACTCATATTTAAGATGGGATCATGAAAATAGTTAAAGGCACACTTGTGGTGATGAAAGCAGAAAAGATAGCTGTGAATTTGGACATGCTTAAAGGAGAAACACAATAAAAAGGAGAAGCATTTACTATGTCAGCAAGTTTGACAGAAGAATTAACAATGATGTGGCACTATAAACTTGGCCAAATGTAAGAACGAGGTTTGAAGATTCTCGTTGAACAAAAGCTTTTTCCAGGACTCAAAAAGGTTTTTGAGCATTGTGTTAGTAGTAAATAGTACAGATTAAAGTTCAATAGTTTATATGCTAGAAGTAAAGTTATCCTTGAGTTGATCCACTCCGATGTTTGGCAAGTACCAGTTTTGTCCCTATGAAGTACTTTGTATTTTTTATTGATGACTACTCCAGGAGATGTTGGGTGTATCTAATAAAGAGGAAGACAAATGTATCTCTAGTTTTCAAAATATTCAAAGCACAGGTAAAGGCTTAAATCTAAGAAGAAGATCAAGTGTTTGAAAATAAATAATAGAGGAGAATATACTAGTGAAGAGTTTGATAACTTCTATTAGTAAGAAGGTATCAAGAGATAGTTCACAGTGGCATACACTTCACAGCAAAATGGAGTAGCAGAACGTATGAACAGAACCTTGTTAGAACAAATAAGAGTAATGTTGAGAACTACAGGGATGGCCAAGTCATTTTGGGCAAAAGCAATCAAGACTGCTTGTTATGTGATCAATTGGTCACCATCAACTGCAATTGATTTGAAGACACTAATGGAGCTATGGATTGGTAAGCTAGTTGATTATTCTCGCTTACCTATTTTTGGAAGTCCTATGTATGTTATGTACAACCCCTAAGAAACATCAAAGCTGGATTCAAAATCCAGAAAATGTATTTTCTTAGGATATGTTGATGGAGTTAAGGCGTACCGCCTATGGGATCCCACTGCCCACAAGGTAATAATCAGTAGAGATGTGATATTCACCGAAGATAAAGTGCAAGAAAAAGAAAATTATAGCACTTTAAAAAGAGAAATAAGAGATTACTATAGTTCAAGTTGAAGAAAGGCAAGAATAAGAAATTTCAAATTCTTCTAAAGTAATATCAGAGCATGAAGAACAAGAGCAAGCTGAGTTTGCAACTCCATAAGTTCGATGGTCAACTCGGGAGAGGAGAGAACTAGCTTGGCACTTAAAATACATTATGGAAGAAAATATTGCATACTGTCTACTCATAGAGGATGGAGAGCCATGAACTTTCCATGAGGCTACAAAAGGCCAAGAAGCATCTCTCTGGGTGATAGCAATGCAAGAAGAAATTGAAGCTCTCCACAAAAATAAAACATGGGATCTTGTTCCACTACCACAAGGAAGGAAGGCCATTGGCAACAAATGGGTCTACAACA
Source organism: Saraca asoca (assembly GCA_026873985.1). Taxonomy (NCBI): domain Eukaryota; kingdom Viridiplantae; phylum Streptophyta; class Magnoliopsida; order Fabales; family Fabaceae; genus Saraca; species Saraca asoca. The sequence continues at coordinate 8,974 of JANHAO010000384.1, forward strand.
TCAAATGGGATGGTAATAACTAAGTGGAGAGATTGGTGGTGAAAGGATTTGCATAGAAAGAAGGTATAGACTTCATTGAGATATTTTCTCCTATTGTTCGACTTACAACAATTCGAGTGGTCCTAGCAATGTGTGCTACTTTTGACTTGTACTTAGAGCAGTTGGATGTGAAAACTGCGTTCCTTCATGGAAAACTTGAAGAAGAGATTTACACGCTTTAACCATGAGGTTTTGAAGACAAAGGGAAAGACAACTTGGTTTACAGGTTGAACAAATCTTTGTAGGTCTCAAATGGACACCTAGATGTTGGTATAAAAGATTTGATTCCTTTATCATGAGCCTTGGATACAACAGACTTAGTTCAGATCCTTGACTTGCTACAAGAGATTTGATAATGCTAATTTCATTACTTTGCTGTTGTATGTTGATGACATGTTAGTAGGCCCCAACAAAGATCATATTACAAACTTGAAGGCACAGTTGGCTAGGGAGTTTAAAATGAAGGACTTGGGACCAGCAAACAAGATTCTAAGGATGTAAATTTATTGAAAGAAATAATAGGAAGACTTGGCTTTCTTAGAAAAATTATTTGAAGAAACTCTTATGACGCTTCAACATGCAAATCTATAAGCCAATTTCTACCCCTTTTCCTATTAATTTCAAGTTATCCTTAAGTATGAGTCCTAGCAACGAAGCAGAAAGGATGGAAATTTCTCAAGTGCAGTATGCATTAGCAGTGGGTAGCTTAATGTTTGCTATGGTATGCATAAGTCCAGACATTGCACAAGCAATGAGAGTAGTTAGTCGATACATGGCAAATCTTGGTAAAAAGCATTAGAGTGCTATAAGGGGGATTTTGAGATATGTCAAGGGAACCTCAAATGCTGCATTATGTTATGGAGGAATAGACTTTACCATCCAAGGCTATGTTGATTTTGATTATGCAAGTGATCTTGATAAAAGCATGTCCACCTCAAGTTATGTGTTTACTCTTGTTAGAGCTGTTGTAAGCTAGATTTCAAAACTGCAGTCTATTGTAGCTACTTCTATGAACGAAACAGAATATATTGTAGCTACCCAAGCTAGCAAAGAGGCCATCTGGTTGCAAATGTTAATGGAGGAGCTAGGACACAAACCAGAGAAGATTACTTTGTTTTGTGATAGTCTGAGTGCTTTGCACCTGGTAAAGAATCCAATATTTCACCCAAAGACAAAACACATTAAAGTACAATATCACTTTGTACGAGAGAAGGTGGAAGAAGGAAGTGTTGATATTTAGAAAATACATACTAATGACAACTTTGTAGATATGTTAATAAAACCAATCAATATTGACAAATTTATATGGTATTAGTCCTTTATTAGCCTAGTGGAGATGTAAGCAACAAGAAATGGCAAATGAAGGAAGGAAGGGCTATACAACAAAAGTGTCTTTAAGTGAGAGAATATTGCAGCACCAAGTAAAGCCACTTTCTACTTGTTGGAAATAGGTCAAAAATTAAGACTTCAATTAAGGTTTAAGTCACAAAGAATGTTTTACTACTCAAGTCTTTAATTAGGTTGTTGATACAGGTTGAAAAATGATTCATTTACAGCTAATGATAGCTATAAAAGGCTCTTATGCACTGTGCAAGAAAAATATGGTGATGAGCAAATTTATAAACGTGTAATCTTATATCTCACTTGCTATATCCTATTTTGTGAGTAAAAATAGAGTGAAGAAGATTGATAGTTTGATTGATGTGTGTTTCTCTTATTATAAGAGAGAATTATAATTTCTTTTGCTATAGTAAAAGCCTTCTGCAGTTTGTCAGTTTTTTCTACTTTAGTTACAATCTATATTTTATACCACTATTTTATAACAACATAAAATCTCACCATACATAAATTATGTTCATCTAGACACACGAATTTCTGCATTTAAAATATATATACAAATACAATGAATTTGAATAATAGAAAATAGACGACGCAAAAGAAATCTAGCAACAAAGTATCAGGGGTAACCAAATAAGAGGATAAGGGTAATTAGTGACCTTGTTTCTCTTCAAAACGATACATTACATCTGGACCACAGGAAAGGACGCAGAGATGGGAAGTGCCTGTACGGAAAGCAAACTGCTTGAAATGTATGAAGTTGGACCTTGCCAAGATGCTTATCAGATGGGTTTCCTGATAGGCCAGAGGTTCTCCAAACAGATAAAGAGCAGACTGGCTTCAGACCATATTCTTCAAGATCAGCTCTTACCCTTTGCCCAAACCCCTGAATCAGAGCCACTTCTTCGAGCACTCTATCATAATAATCGAAGCAAATTCCCCAAATATTGGGATGAATTATTGGGAACTGCAGCAGGAAGTGGTGTGCCTGTTCTTCATGTAATTACCAATTTACCATTCTGGATAATGCTGCTACTGTCTTTTCTTAGTAGAAGCAAATGCAACAGTGACAAAATTCTCCTCGTTGATATGCAGATATTATTGATCAATTTCAGGAAGGAGATTCTTGCATTTATTCCAAAGGAAGCAAAAGGCTCACATGATGATGCTTCAGACGACTGCTCAGATGTTCTTGTTGTTAGCGAATCTATGGCTGTTGCCGCGCACAACGAGGATGCAAATGTTGCTCTAGTCGGCCACACGTAATCCTAATATATCCCATCTTAGTTCCCAAAATTCGAATAAGTCAACTTTTGTAACATATTCTGTATGGAGATGCAGGTATTTAATCAAAGGAATCTTGCCAAAGGGATTGCAATTCATTGCTTACACATATGCGGGAGAGCTTCCAAGCTGCGCATTTGGCTTCAATAACCACGGACTGGTAAAAATTTCTCCTATCTTAAAGAATCTGCATCATACTAGGATTTTGACCCTATTAGCAACGAATCAATAATGTTACTGTTGAAAATTAACAGTTTTGTAATTTCTGTGTTTAAGTTCATGTTTTTTTTTTATATGCATTATTTAAGTTTATTGTGTATAGGGATACACTTTGAATGTGAAAATATATATATCTAAATATGAGTGATTTATATATAGTAAGACTCATGTAGCTATTGGTGACAAGTTACTTAAGTGACAATATATACCTTATTGTATTTAGAGTTCGATAAAGCTAAGGCAAAATAAGCAAAGCATATGTATCAAGTATAACTATTTCAAGAAATTTGATATGCGTTTTCCATATTTTCTTATGTCAATTTTCTAACAAAGTGGTATCAAGAGCCTAAGTGATCTTTAAAGCCTCTAAATTGAGTGAAAATTAGAAAGACTTTCCCTCCTTAAAAACCTTAAAGTGAGTTTTTGTCATAGTTTTCAACAGTTATTTTGTTAGTAAACTTTCTGAATTCTCAAGAAAAACTTATGCAATTTGGGCTAGCAAGATGAAGACATATCTTAAAGCTTATGACCTTTGGGAGGTAGTAGAAACAAGTAAAAAGCTTGCTCTTCTACACGAAAATCCCACTTTGGCTCAAATTAGGTACCATAGTGAGGAGAATGCAAAGAAATATAAAGCTTTGTTTGTCATCCGGTCATGTGTTCAAGACAAAATATATATGAGACTCATGAACTATGACACTCCTAAAGAAGCATGGGATGCTTTGAAGGAGGAGTTTTAGGGAAATAAAAGAATAAAACAAATGCAAGTGCTGAATCTAAGAAGAGAGTTTGAGGTTCTTAAGATGAAAGGCTCAGATACTATCAAGGAGTTTACCAATGGGCTCATGAGAGTTGTAAATCAGAATAGCTAACTGAAAGAAGATTAGTGGATAAGGTATAGGTTAGATTTAAAACAAAATTCTCTTCTTTGGAAGACTCAAAGGATCTTATCAAATTGATTCTGATAGAGTTTATAAATGCTCTTCAAGCTCAAAAGCATATAAGAGCAATAAGAATGGAGGAATTAGAAGCAAAAGCTAGTTTACCGTTACATGAGAGGACCAACAACTATGGTGGGAAGAAGCAATCCGGTGAGAATAAGGATGAAGCTAACAAAGGAGATATCAAAAAAAAGAAAGTACCCACCTTGTCCTCATCGCAAACAATGAAATCACTCTTCCAACTTTTGTTGGTGGAGGCCAAATGTGAAGTGTAAAGCTTGCAACCAGCTAGGACACATTAAAAACGTCTGCAAAGAAAAATATGACTAGCAGACTCAACAAACTTAAGTAGCAAAAATTGATGTAGAACAAGCGGAGACATTGTTTGGTGCAACATGTATTGTTGAAAATTTAAAATCAAAAGTTTGGATGGTTGATAATGGTTATAGTAATCACATGACACATGATACCGCCATTTTTAAGAATTTGGATCAGTCTTTCAAGTATAGAGTAAAACTTGACAACGGAGAGTACTTTAATATCAAGGGAAAGAGAGTCATTTCAATTGAGACTTCCTCAGATACAAAGTTTATTCATGATGTTCTATATGTATCTAAAATTAGTCAAAATCTATTGAGTGTAGCTCAAATGCTTGAAAAACACTATGCCTTGCTTTTTAAAAAAATGCCATACATCATATATGATCCCTCGGTTGTGAATTAATGTTTGTCAAGATGAAAGATAGGAGTTTTCCAGTTGAATGGAAACATACATGTATGTAAAATGTTGTAGCCTCTAAAGAGATTCAAAATGGAGGAAATTACAATCAAGAACAAGAACAAGATTGACCAGAGGAAGATAGAAATTTAACCAAAAATATTGAATTTCAGGACAAAGACACAAAGCCCATGGAAGAAGTTTATGCCAAATGCAACGTTGCTCTCAACTTTGATAAAGTTGGTGGTAAAAATGAATGGGGTATAAAGGAGAAGAAAATGATCAAGTAAAATTCTAAACAAGGTGAAATGATTGAGGAAAATTTTAAGTAAGATGCCAAGAGGCACCACAAAAGAAAAGTTACTAAAAATCACGAACAAAATCAAAAGGCTAATTGTGAGAAGATGGATGTACTCTCTGATACAAAATACAATGCAAAATTTTTTGAGAAACCCTTGAGATTTGAAGATTTTGGATAGAGTCTTGGATTGAAGAAATTTCAAAGTTAAGGGAAGTGTTGAAAATTAATAATTTTGTAATTTCTGTGTTTAAGTTCATGTATCTATTGGGTATGCATTATTTAGGTTTATTGTGTATAAACATGCAATTTGAATGTGAAAGTATATATATTTAGATATGAATGATTGGTATATGATAAAATTCTTGTAATTATTAGTGAAAAGTCACTTAGATGATTATATATACCCTATTTTATTTAGAGTTTGGTGTAACTAAAGCAAAGCATATGTATAACTGTTTTAAGAAATTTGATATGCGTTTTCCATATCTTCTTATGCCAATTTTCCAACTTTTAGACTCTCACAATTTGACACTCCCCACAAAGTCGGCAAAATTCGATTTTAACTAAACCCACTTGTTTAAATTCTACTAACTAAGCACTTGAGAGAATTTATCATTTTCTGCAACAAAATCCTGGATTTTGACCCACTTATCACTCGCTGCAGACGAGCTAAACAAGTCAATATAAAATTATAATGGAGAATCTCTTGATTCTGTCAAATGGGTTTTCCTGAAACCTTTGGTTCAATCGTGCACCAATATTCTCAAGGTTGAATACTTACTTGCCTTCTGTCTCTCAGGGATTCACACTAAATTCAGTACCCCCTATTGAAGATGAGATGGAAGCTGGTGGCATTGGGCGCAACTTCCTTTCACGAGACATTCTTGAAGCTACAAGCATGGATGATGCCTTAGATGTTAGTTCTCGGGCCTTGGATTTCTCATCCCTATTAATCCTTGATGAACCAATGTTTTCATATCATGCTCTTATTTCATCAGAGAATCCATTCATGTGAAGTTTCTGTGGGGCACAGTTATAACCTGATTGAAACAAGTACACGCAGGATTTTGAATGTTGAAACTGCATCAAAGAAGAGAGTTTCAGTATATGAGGTGGGCAAAACACCATTCTTCCATGCCAACATGTACCTCCATCTACGTATCAATCAGGTAATTACTACAAAATGCCCTGTTCTGCAGCTGCTATATTAAGGCCGCTGCATCTCCCAGGCCAAATTAAATATTTGTTATCTCTAGTCAATAAATTGCTGAAAATTCATTCCAAATACTTATTCATGTATGACCCATCGGAGCAAATTACATTCAGTATTCACAGCTTACTTTAAATTATATTATTGGTTACTTGCATGCCTATGTTAAATGCAGTTTGGTCTTGTAGAGTTCTAAAGATCAAATATATAAGGTTTCACTGAGAATAACAACTTTGAATTACTTTGAAGGTACAAGACGAGAATTCTATCAGCAGGCAGAAAAGAGCAGCTATACTAACAAAAGAATCAAAAGTGGATTTTCTCTCAGTTCTTGGCGACATGCAAGACAGAAAATATCCCATCTACATGACAGGTAAATAGGGATTATCTGAATTCCTTCTTCTCAATCTTCTACTGACTATTTCTTTTTTGCACTATTCTCAGGTCCATTACTTCACACACTTTGTACTGCTGTAATAGATCTGGACGAACAAACACTATCAATTATTGCAGGGAATCCAAAGAAAGGGGACGTTTCACATATTTTCTCCATCTCTTCAAATGAACTCAAGTTGCTACTGTAACCACTCTAAAGCTGCCTCATTTCAATTGCTGTCTTATGCTGGTTCATAGAGGCCCAAGACATGCCCATCAATACACCGCATGGAGGCAACCTCATCACAAGCAAACATCAGACCTTAAAAGCTGCTCTTCTCGTTTTTTACAGGAAAAAAAAAATCAAGTTTTGTATGTCAAACAGATTATTACCTTTCCATGGATCTCGTATTTTATAGGACCATCTAGTTCAGCTCCTAAAGCCATTAATTTAGTCACTGTATTGTTGATGTCAGTCACTGTAAACGATAGGATGGAGGAGTATCCCTTCTGCATCACTTGATCACTGTGAAACCAATTGAATTAGCAGCTGGCATCTCGCAATCAAATTTAAACACAAACATGTTTTGAATTTTTTTAAATATGGGAATAACAAAAGAAGATAAAATGAAACCGAAGCTTTTGATGCTCAAATAGTTAGCTACTTGATTTACAACACTTGAATGAGGAAAAAAAAAAAAAACTTGGACCATATAAAGGCAAATGCTAGTGCAAAATGATGGTTTGTGCCTAAGGACGAGTTCCAAGTGTAAATAATTGTTTTATAAATATAAGGAGATCCAACAATTTTCAATTTCTTTTATTAGTATTTTTCTGATGGTTCACGTAGTGTAATGATCTTATAAGCTTTCTTGAGCGCACTATAGCGAACTTCAGCATAATGCTTATATAATCATCTTTCGCGCATGAATGGAGTCTAAGAAATTTTCTCTTGGGCATGTGAATGGACAATTCATCGAACACATGGAATGCAATAGAGAAGAAGTGAAAGAGAGATTACTTGGGAGATTGCATGAGGGCTAGCTTGACAGAACCGGATTGAAGTTCAGCCCAGCGAGGAGTGCAGACATTGACGGTGAAGTCCAATCCTTCGGAGTAAAAGCGAGCAGCCCTGGGAACATCCTTGTGTAGTTGTAATATCCACCTCAACGACGCTGCCATGAATTGAAGGGCGTGTTTATGTTTTGTCCGTGAGAAAGACAACGTAAATACCCAAAATAGTGGGCCTCCCAGTATGAAAACGACACGTCGTTTAAGTGTGCAAGCTGTGACTAAAAGCTCATGACTCCTACTGTGTAGGATAGAAATTCCCTAGCTTTTTCTTGGTTGTGTGTAGCCGAGGGCGATATATTAAGACTACAATACGAGTATTACACATCCCAATTCACAAAAGCGAAAATTTTATAACACTAGCGAGGAGCGATAAACCAGACAACCATCCATTATTTTGTATACTTAATTTTTCTTCAAAAAAATTGATCTGATTCGGCCATATGACAAAAGCATTACTAGTATACACACCGACTAAATCCAGAACGCAAAATATGTTACAGATACATTATGAAAAAGTAAAAAGTGGGAGTTATGCAATGTCCCGCCAAAGTTCCAGCCAGAATCCTCAGAACATTATTCTAAAAGGAACCTTTCAAGGCTTTTAAACGTGATCGACCTTTGGATCTTGCTTCAAGAAGCTTTGCTTTCAACGTATTCTCCTTCAACAAGCCTCCTGGAGCCACTTTCGAGGACTCAGATACTTCGATTTCTTGGCTTCCGAGTCTTGCCATCCATTGCCACACAGGGCTGGCTTGATTCCTCCATCCAGCATTACTGCAGGAAGCCTCACCATAACTATTCTCAGCGTGTATATTTCCACTATCTGATGACAAAAGTTGACTTCTAATCAGATCATCAATAATGTGATTTTTACTCGTGCTGTGCATTTCAGTGGGGTTATTCTTTTTCCCAAATCCACCGTCTTCCATAGCCTCACTGTGTTCAGACTTCTCAAGTATAATTCCTTCAACTGGCCTTGTATCTGTGATAGTCTTCCCCTGTTCTGCATCATTGATTGACTGTGACTTCTTATTTGAATTACTTGACATGGCCCAAGCCATCTGTTCTTCAAACTTCACTGGAAAACTAGATGGGCTACGACTTTTTAACCGTTCTCGAGGCATTTGGTTCTTCTTGGTGTGGTTGGATTTCAATGTCTCATCAACATTAGTCTCCTTTTCATCTTTGTGCACTTTAGAACCCCCGTTGTTGCTGGGCTTGTTCAACTCAAAGCAGTTTGAATCACTCCCTATAGAGTCATCATCGTCACCCACATCTTGTGGTGCACTAACAGCATCATTCAGTGGAACAGATTCCAGTGAATTCCTCCTATCCCTTGCTGCTGAATTTTCTGTATTCCTACAGTTATGTTTAGCTTTAAGGAAGGTCTCTATTTCAAGGCTTAGTTTATCCACTATCGACTTGTTATCTGTAAAACCATTCTGGGCTGCTTCCAGTTGCATCTGCATCCGTTCATCTAGCCATGATTCTGATATGTGGAGAATCAACCGATCGTGATCAGCTCTTTCAACCCAATCCTTATCAGATTTCTGTTTGAAAGAGTGCACTTCTTGTTCATATTCTTTTATTCCCTTAGCAAACTCATCACAGAGGTCCTCCAATAACTTTCTAGTTTTTCTCTCTCTTTCCAACTCTTTCAGAGAATTAGTAAGAGAAGATTTCAACTCAGAAAGCTCTCGAGCTAGCTTCCTGTGCAGGCTTTCTGACCGCTTTCTTAATTTCCTCTCATCCTCCAGTTCATCCCTTACGGATTGAAGGGCAGCATGGAGTCGATCCTGTTCCTTACTCTTTCTAACCAGTTTATCTTCCGTAATTTGCTTCATCAAGTCATCAATCTCGTGTCGATCTGCTTGTCGGTCCCGAACCAATTCTTTTATCCTGATACGTGCATGATCAAGCTCCGTTTTTAATGCTTTTATCAATGTAATATTAGACGCATGCTGCTCTTCCAAGCTCCAGATTCTGTTTAATACTTTTAGCAGTTCTGTGGACGTTTTCAGACTATAGTGTGTCTCCCCAATCCTTCCCTTAAATTCTAAGGAACTGGTAGGAGTGGCCGAAGGATTATAAGGAGCCATCTGCAAGAAAAAGAGAAAGCATAAAATGCAATACTATAAAAGATCCACTCATAGATAAAGTTGTCAAATTTTGTTGACCTTGCACCAATCATTCAAAAAAAGAAAAACAAAAAAAATGAAAGTCAGTGTTCTCAAAAAAGAGTTCTCTAACACAATGATTTATATCCTTCAGAAAATTCTCGTTGTCTAAACAAATTTCACAGTTTATTATTTTGGAGGCTCTATTCTCAGCTATCATGCTCAATAAAGATTGCCGATGAAATGCAAAACAAGCAATGTACAGGCAGAGCATAAGATGGAAATTCCGCATCATGATTGTCATGTGACTTCCATTAAAGAGAAGAGAACAGCAGGATAGACTGTTGCTGTACCTCCATGGAACTACCATAACTTGCAGGAGATACTGGTTGGAGCGCGCGATTATTTTTCTCAGTTGCTCGATAATGCTGCATCAGCGATGCGGCAACATGCCTCCTCAAACTGCTTGCACTAGCTGGCTGATGCAGAAGCAGAGTAACATCAGCTGTGGAAGAACTTTATAGGTCTTGCTCTTTCAAAATCAAATTGAAAATGTTAAAAAATAAAAAGTATTGCAGCACGCCATACATGTTCAAGATTAGGGGCAGGAGTGGCATGAATTCAAATTACTACCAAATACTTACCAGAGCTTATTAGGTGCATCTAGGTCACAACTTTCAGTTATAACCATCATGGTAGTTGTCAGTAAATTTTAAACAATGACAAGCAGATTCATAGTATCATATGGCTCTGTCCGAATCATGCATTCATAAACGTTCTTGTTACACTAGGCAATATTTGAAAGCAGAGAGTTAAGTAAGGCATTATAGCTAACTAATGGAAATTTCTGAAGATGAAAGACATTGAACTCAACCAAGTCTTGTTTGCCATTCAAATAAGGGGAAAATGTACAACACCAACGACAAATTGGAAGAAGATGGCAAGACGTGAAATCATCGAATAAAATAATGGCAAAATTTTAGATTAGGAAGCAAGTAAACAAGGAGATTTTATGAGACATCATCCACAGGCATCTGCATAAAATGGGAAGACAATACTTAATTTAGAAAAGCTTGGGAGGGGACCCTATCCTGATTCAAAATCCTGACAATTTTTCATATAAAAAAATATAAAAATCCTCCCGATTTTGTGCTTGTTATCTGGTTGAATACAGTCAATGAAGACAGCCCCATTATGCATCAAACAAGTGTATTAAATGAATTCTTAATGCAGCATTTCAGGATTAAGAAACTAATAATATAGAAGATAAATCAAAGTATATACTGAGAGAGAATTATTTCTCAAAACATGAGAGGCTTCCTAAACATAATACAAATATATCTCCCAGATCATTTGAGGGACTATAACCAAAATTATCCACCGGCGATTCTTCCTGATTACAAAATTGTTTTTTAATTAAAAAAAATCAAAGAAACCACAACACGTGCCCAGTTACTAAGCGCGGGGTGTCTAAAACCTCTCAGGAAGAAGCAGATCACAGTGAATTGAAAAAACCCAGAAACCTTAAAAAGCCACTTAAGCAGCGCATAGATCACAGCAGAAACTGGAGAGAAAGGAGGTTGGCGTACCTGATCAGGGGAACTAGGAGAAGCATCAGGGAAGAAGGTGGAAAGGTCAGGAGCCTTGTCCTTGTGAAGGTTGTAATGGTGGCGGCGAAGTCTAGGATCACCATTATTGGTGGGGCGATGCATTGGAAAGAACGGAAAGTAGTAGTGATGGAGTTCCCAGAGAGCCGCGGCGAGCTTTCTAGCAGAGACGGTAGGATGGTGATCCTTAATTATGGCATGGTAACAAGTCCAAGATGGCACTACGGGGTTTGGAGTGCTAGGGCCCCCTTTCTTCCCTATTAATACCCCTCTCCTCAACTTTTCTACTATATTTTCCTCCTTTTCTGCTTCCCTCTCCCTACTTTTTCCATCCCTTTGCATCTCTCTCCTCCTCTTTCTACACTTTTGTTATGGTTAATTCTTACTTTCTCTCTCTTCCGCCCTCTTTTTTTTTTTTTCTTTTTTTTTTCTCCTCTGTCTTTTAAAATTAACTTCATAAACTGGCTCTTTTTATTTTGTAGCAGAGTTTTGATGAAGGTGATTGAGATTGTGGCACTGTTTGCATCTTCAGTCATTCTGCCTGATGTACATGGCGAAAAGAAAAGGTTCCATGAAAAGTTGTCGGATCACCTGTCGAGCATTTCTAGTCAGCTCACCCGCGTACACGGTCGCATCCTATTGGTAATCGTACCTGTCTTGAATGGGACAGGAGATCCCGGAATTTTGGTTTGCCTCTTCTCTTTCTGCAATCTGGATTTTCAAATGCGCCATTTTCTAGTTAAATGAAAATTATACAACAAAATATATTAATTTTACAGTTATACTCTTTTACTTATTAATGTGATTTAAGTTTAATATATTTAGCACTTTAATAATTAAAGTGTTGTTGAGATTATTCAAATAATAAAATAAGTTGGTAGCTTTGCTTAAACCTACTTGAGAGAGATAGGAATAAATGGGAATTGAAAGTTGTAACTTGTAACGCAAGAGTGAGTGACAGCTTGGAAATAAATTTGGGCAAAGCAATATTGATTTCAGACTTTTTCTAGAGAAAGTGTGTCTTCGACAGCTGAAGTGAGGTGGGCTTGTCATAGTCATAGCCACATAGGCGGGTAAGAAGTGATAGGTTGCGTGCCTGTGTGAGTTGCGTCACAACAGTGTATTACCGTGGCGTGTTGGCTTTGCAGTAACACCCACGCCATAACTCCTTTGGGAGTACGTCGACGATAAGGAAGTTTGCAAGGGTTTTTCACTCTTAGACCACACCTTAACATTTAACAATTGAATTTGAACTTAGAAAATGATATATATAGGAGAGGAATGTGTAAGAAATTTGCATATGCTTCCTTAAGAATGAGTTTTATATGCGGACTGGAATTGCTTTGTTACAGTTATGCAGAGGTCTTTCAATCTAAAGCACTAAACAACAAACAAGCAGTGACACAATGGTGTTTATGAAGGAAGGTTACTTGGTCATTGTTTCCCATTCTTGACAAGTATCCCTTCCTCTCTTGAACCCATTCTACTGTTTATCAGCTATTTCATACTTGAACCTATTCCCTCTCGCTGTGCAGCAGAGGGAAAGCCATCATATGAAATATTATTATAATTCGTTATTGCATGGGTCACTGTGGCTTGGTGCTCCACACAGAACTGGGCTTCCAAGTGACCAAACTTCGCTTAAAAATTGAAAAACTAAAGGAGCATTAGGCCCGAGGACTCTGGAGGCATAATTTTGGGCTCATGGCTGGGCGAAAGCACAGTGGCTCGTTAATTTGTTATACATGATGGCTGACATGCCTCCCTACATTTCTCCATTCCTTGTGTGTTCATTTGTCAAAAAGCACGACACCATAGGTCATAGGTCACCAAACTACCGGGTGCAACCGACATATGTAATCGCAATCGCAATATTATACAAATTTTGATATCTTCAAATTTATGTATAATAATTTTATATTTATCTTCTTAAAAATTTAAAAATTATATATATTTTATAAAATTTTAATATTTAATCCCTCATCATTCATAATACACAACACCGTCAACTGAACTTGTTGCAGTTATTTAAACATTAGTTATGGATTATTTTCTGCAACTCGAGTTACAACATGTTAAATATCGTGGAGTATTTGTTAGCCCATTTGGTGATTACATTATTATTAAACTCTAATTAAGTACTTTGGTCAATTGTAAATTTACTGTTGTGCTATTTAAGATAAAAAGAATAATTGAGTCCATTACTATAAAAAAAAGTAAGTTTGTGCTCTCGTTTTATATATATACTCTGATTGTTGAATTAAAATTTAAATAAAAAAATTGATGACAATATATCTTGTTTTATATACACTGTGATTGTTAAAACTCGCATTTCGGGTGAAATTGACCAATGGAATAAGGAATGATTGAGAAGTGATCTGTAAGCATAACAAGGTCAGTAGCATATAACAGAAATGGTCCACCTAACACGCTTTAATGGTTAAGTCAGTATTTGAGTAAAGTTTTAGTAATGTAGTGAAGATAATCTGAAAAAAAGATATCTTTCAATCTCTCGCTCTCTCTCTCTCTATATATATAGGTGTCAAGTGTGTCAATTGACATACTCTTAGACAAATAAAATGTGAATTTTTAGCGTATTGGTAGCATTAACAAGATTTCGTTAGACAGTTGCTACAATCATATTATTCGTACATACTTGTATCACGCTTTTTGTCATATATCAGTTGGATGGTTATCCTGTTAAGTCCTTTGTTTAGCCAACTTTGATGCTTAAACCGATCGACTGAATATTATTGGTCGATCAACTTTAGGTCTGACCTTATTCCTACTATAGTCATTTCTTCTATTGGTCTTGGTTGATCATCCTATACCTGATGGTTATTTTGGGTTGTGTCATTTGCCCATTTTCCCCCTTGGCGGGTGGAATGGTTGGCTTGCCTAGAGACCTTTTGTTCCCCTAGGCCAGTTATTACTTGCACTCAGCCAGTAATGATGGTTTTGCCTTCTCGAGAGGTTTCAAGACCCTTAAAAACCATGTTGGTGGTGAAGATCACCATCTAAGTCGTTCATCTTAATCAACCCTAACCATTGGATTTCTTCCATCCCTTTATAAAAGCCACTCTGGGCCTCTTAATGCCAAATTTTATGCTTTACTTTCAAGAGCATAGATTTGTTACTGTTTTCCATCACCTTCTCTAGGTTACCTTCTTGGCTTACAGTTCCTCCACCGTGTCTTTTGAAGGTAATTTCTTGCACTGCTTCTGCTTGTGTTTTTTAGTTTTTTATTTTCCTTTCTTTTTTTTTTTTCAAAATGCATAAGTTATGGCGATTTTGCTTGGTGGCTACGTCTCTTGCACTTATCTGCCTTTTTTTGGGCTGCACCGGAGAGACCTGTGCCTATCATTTCTCTTGGTCCAAACTCTTCCTTTTGTTGGGGCCTTCTTTTTTCGCTTGATCATTCTTGTTCAATTGTCTTTCCATTTGTTTCACCTATTCTAACCATACTTTATTTTCTTTGAAGGTGGTCTTTGTCTTTGTGTTTTTCCATTTCATGTTTGGTGGATCGGGTGACCCCATCAATCTATCATTAGATGCTGACTCTTCATGTGATCTCGAGGAATTCTCACTTGAACATATCATCTATCACTTTGCTTTTCTTTTCTGCATAATTATGGCTGACCATTCTCATGACAAATATGGGAACAAGTGGATTCATCTTATTGACACTGTGCCGGATAGCCTAAGAGAGATTCATCCTGAAGTGAAGCTAATAGCTACTTCTGATGAGTGGTAGGATTTGAATATAATCTAAGAGCTAGAGAAGGTTCACATCCAAGATGAGTCTAGTAAGGGAATTTTCTTTAGACTTGCTAAAAAGGACGATTGAGCATCTAGTTATGACACCTCGTCCTTTGTGATGTTCTATGGGGATGTGGTTGATAGTTTTCATGTTTGCCCCATTCTTTGCATTCCAAAAAATCGTTCTTCAAGCTATAAAAATCTACCCCTCCTAATGATATGGAACGCTTAGGTCTTCTTCCTTTGTTTTGAAGTGCTGAGCATCATCTTCGTCTAACCCTGACCATGGGGTCTTTTTTCTTTTTCTTCACTTATTCCTAGCAGAAAGCTGGGGGTTATGCACACTTCATTTAGCATCTTGATCGAGTTATTATAGAAAATACGCTCACCAGTATTCATATCTAGAAGTATTCTTTTTTCAAAGTCTGAATGGTCGAGAGGTTTCATCTGTTTTTTCTCTAGGATGGGGGCTACTTTACTTGGTTAAATGGACTAAACCCGTGAAGTATCCCTAGAGCTACCTTTTCAAAGATTTCTCAGATGATGATTAAGACCTTATCATTTAACTTCTAGCATTAGGGCCATTTTATGCCCAATCTGTCCTTCGTATGCATTTTCTTTTGTACTTTGGCTTTGCTTATTTGTTCTATCTTTACTGACTTTCACTTGTTCTTGCTTTGCTTTCAAATTGCTAGCTGAATAAGGAAGTAATAAAAATCCATCATTTGAAGATGGAACCAAAACGCTCAGCAAAAATTCATGCTCAAGCCCTTACTAAGGAAAAGCCTATTATGCCATTGCTCGCCCGGCTTAAGTTAGCGTTGCTAGCGAATGAAGTTGCTGATAGTCCCCTCTCCACTGATTGGCCTGTGTCCACCTCTATTTGTACCAAGACGCTATTCTCGAGAAAGTGAAAAGCTTCATTCGATGATTTGTCTAAGGGCAAGGAGAACAGTTCTTCTGATATCTCCATCCCTATTGCTAAGAAAATCAAAGTGGGTGCTTGGAAAGAGCTGTTGCCGATTAAGGCCCTTAAGGGGAGCAACTTATACTTTGATACCATAAATAGTCCATGGTATAAAGATGTGGACTATGAAGCATTTTTGGCCAGCCAATTGCTCTTCCCTACTAACTAGGATCTCGATAAGGAATTTATATAAGATCATGGTCCTCTGCGCCTATTAAAGTCTCCTGTAGGCCAAATTGTTTGCTCGATCACTTCCATCCTGGCTGTTACGTCAACCTTTGCTAGGAATGAAGAGGAATTGACGAACACTAATCTTGGCATGGTAAAAGGCCTAAAGAAGGATATTGAGGCCAGAACTAAGGAGGTAGCTTACCAGGACAAGAGTATATCTAATCTTATTGATCATGTTACTAAGCCAGTGAATGAATGGGATTCTTTGTCTCTAAAAAGCAACGACCTGGCAAAATAGCTATCTTCCAAAGTGCAGGAGTTGAAGATTGAACGGAACAAACAAGAAGGGAATGAAACGTCTTTTGATACAAGACTCAAGATTGCTATTGTCAAAGCCAAAAATCTCAACTATCCCATGTTTCAAAGTGGATTTGCAGAGGCGATATAGCAAATTCAATATTTTAACCTTGACTTCTCGATTGATATTTCCAAGACCAATAGGGATAAGTCGTTGAAGTAGATTTTGGCATAGGCACCAAAAGACTAGGCTCTCGGTTTATTTTTGCTACTACTATCGCTTTCACTCTTTTTTTCAATTGTTGTAGAAAATAGGCCGATTAATCATATAAATGAATATGCTTATGAACCTTTTCTATGTGTATAGTGTTCCTTTAACCCTCTTTTATATGGGACTCATCTCTATGTACGTGCCTCTAATGGGTTTTATCTTCTCTATACCTTACTGAATAACTATTATTTTGCCATTATCGAGCTCCTCGATTGACTAAGCTTCCATCGGGCCTAGCTTCATCGTTTATTTTATGTTGCTAATCTTTTGATCATCTGGGTTTCCACTGAGCTTTTATTATTTTACCTTACATCTATGTTTGAATGTTGTGACTTGAGAGCTTTGTTTGCCATGCATTTTTACTAATGTCGTGGGCACTGCTCATCTTGTTACCAGTGCTCAGAGGTCCGATCGGTCTCCTACTAGTGCCGAGGGATCCGTTCAGGCTTGTTATTCTTATCGAGGGGTTTGCTTTGGCTTGTATTAGTGCCAAGAGATTTGCTTGAGCTTTTCATTTTTATCGACATACTTGATCTTGCATTAGTGCTGACAGATCTGCTCAAGCTTTTTATTTTTACCGAAAGGTCTACTCGATCTTGTATTAGTGTTGAAGGATTTACTCAGGCTTTTTATTTTTACCAAGGAGTCTACTCGATTTTGCATTAGTGCCAAGAGGTCTGCTTGGGCTTTTTAGTTTTACTAAAGGGTTTGCTTGGTCTTGTATTAGTGTCAAGAAGTCTGTTCGGGCTTTTTATTTTTACCAAGGGGTTTACTCAATCTTAATCAATGTTGAACGATAGAGGAGCAGCAAAGATAACTCTACTCCTAAAAGGGGTGCCAGGTATGGCTGAAATGACAGGGGGTACAGAAATGAGGCTAAGCTAGCTAAGGTAAAGGCTAAAGTGGTAGAGGTATAAAAATACCATGCACTGGAAAGCTTCCAACTCTTGGTTTATTTTTGCTGTTATTATCGTTTTCACTCCTTTTTTTTAATTGTTGTAGAAAATAGGCCGATTGATCATATAAATGAATATGCTTATGAACCTTTTCTGTACATATAGTGTTCCTTTAACGCTCTTTTATATGGGACTCGTCTCTGTGTATATGCCTCTAATGGGTTTTATCTTCTCTATACCTTACTGAATGACTATTATTTTGGCATTATCGAGTTCCTCAATTGGCTAAGCCTCCATCAGGCCTTGCTTCATCGCTTATTTTATGTTGCTAATCTTTCGATCATCTGGGTTTCCATTGAGCTTTTATTATTTTACCTTACATATACGTTTGAATGTTGTGCCTCGAGAGCTTTGTTTGCCATGCATTTTTACTAATGTCATGGGCATTGCTCATCCTTTTACTAGTGCTCAGAGGTCTGATCGATCTCTTACTAGTGCCTAGGGATTTGTTCAGGCTTGTTATTCTTATCGAGGGGTTTGTTCTAGCTTGTATTAGTGCCAAGAGATTTGCTTGAGCTTTTCATTTTTATCGAGATACTTGGTCTTGCATTAGTGCTGACAGATCTGCTCAGACTTTTTATTTTTACCGAAGGGTCTGCTCGATCTTGTATTAGTGCTGAAGGATTTACTCAAGCTTTTTATTTTTACCAAGGGGTCTACTCGATTTTGCATTAGTGCCAAGAGGTCGGCTTGGGCTTTTTAGTTTTATTAAAGGGTTTGCTTAGTCTTGTATTAGTGTCAAGAAGTCTGTTTGTGCTTTTTATTTTTACCAAGGGGTTTGCTCAGTCTTAATCAATGCTGATCGGTAGAGGGGCAACAAAGATAACTCTACTCCTAAAAAGGGTGCTAGCTATGGCTGAAATAACAGGGGTATAGAAATGCCATGAGGCTAAGCCAGCTAGGGTAAAGGCTAAAGTGGTAGAGGTATAAAAATACCATGCATTGGAAAGCTTCCAACTCCTCTTGCAATTGGCGTACCTATTCTGCTAGTGCGTCACACTCAAGCTCAGCAGTAATCCTTTAAGTTTCTTCTGCCATGTGATCTTTGTGGAGCTTATCTTGAACCCTTTTGTGATGGTGGCACTCGTTAGGTGATGGGGCACGAGACGAGTATGAGTGAGAACTTCGAGACATAAGGTGGCTAGGAAAGCTATAAACGATGCCAATGAAACTCTCATTTCTGGTGAAGCTAATCGACAGAGTGAGGAATGAATAAAAAATGACCTACAAGCATAACAAGATCTATAGCACATGGCAAAAGTGGCCTATCAAGTGCACTCCAATAGTCAAGTCAGTGTCTGGGCAAAGTTTTAGTAGTGTAATAAAGATGATCTGAAGAAGAGATACCTCTCAGTATATATAGGTGTTAAGTGTGATAATTGACATACTCTTGGACAAATGAAATATGACCACGTGTCTGTAACATATTGGTAGCATTAGCGAGATTCCTGTTAGATGGTTGTTGCAATCACATTATTCATGCATGCTTGTGTCATGCCATTTATCATGTGTCAGTTGGGTGGTTACTTTGCTAATTCCTTTGTTTAGCTAACTTTTATACTTAAGTTGATCGACCAAATATTATGAGTTGATCAACTTTGGGTTCAATCTTGTTCTTACTATAGCCATTTATCAACTGATCTTAGTTGATTGACCTAAATCAATCATCTTGTACCTAGTGGTTATTTTAGGCCGTGTTAATTGTTATATTAAAACTTAAAAAAAATTAATGATACAATATATCTAGAGAGTGGTTTACTTTTCCTTATCTCTTATTTCTATCTACATACACCTTGTGAGTATAGAGGTATGCTTTGTGATTGTGAAATTAATATATACTAGTGCATATAGCATGGGTAAAAAATAAAAAACAATCAAGGAGGACATAAAGGTGTTGAAGACAAAATCAACCATGAATTAAACATTTTCATGTAATATGATTCAAAGAAGACGTTAGAATATTGAACTAATATAGTAAATTGGCCCAAATTGAAGTGGTAATAATATAGGGTTTAAAATGACATTTACACCTGAATAAAAGATTATTAGTCATGTAAGCCTTGCGACTGAGTTATCTTGTGATAGGTCAATTTAGTCTAGTTATGTTAATTTATACAAGGTAGGCCTCTACTCTCATCGTAAGTCAATTCCTACAATCTCCCCACTAGGATTAGTAGACGTATTCTCTCAGAGGCTATTAGGAATCAAAAAGAGTGAACATACCAAGAATCCCAATCATTTAACTCAATGGATTCACAGTCTGCACAAGGTATATAATTCTTTTATACTATAATTATTAGTTTAATTTGTATTATATTTATATCATGTGATATGATAAATTAAATCCAGGTAATTGATTCAATTTTGTGATGCAATTTTTGTAATTAATATTAGAGCCAATTAATTAATCATGTTACATGGTTAAATATAATGCAAATTTAGTTTAAAATTATTTGTATTATATCATTGTTGAAATTAAAAAATTTTATGAATTTAAAAATTATAATCTTATAGCATAATTAATATGCAATTTTTTCCATGAATAATTTTTCTAAATATTATTGATGTATAATGCATGAATAAATTTTAGAATTTGTGTGCATTTGTTGTATTAGACACAAAACCATGAGAACCATTTTTCCAAGGTTATCCCAAAAGGGGATCTTCAAATTTAGTACAATTTGTGTTATTTTTCTCCAAGATGATTTGTGGTTTTGTTTCAAATATTCACATTGAACAAAAATCTCAATTCAATTTGAATAAAACTAGAATGTACAAAGCTTTTAAATGAAATTTAAACGGAAACATGATAGTTTTTGGTTTCAATTTAAAAACTTAAAAATTGAAGTACAAATCTTCTAGTTTTGTACAAATTGATGAATGAGTTAGCTTTAAATTTGTTTTGGGATAAAACCTTTTACAATAATTTGATAAAAAATGGCATAATATGGCCAAATCATGAGTTGGGTTGCATTGGGCATGAAATCAGGTCTAAAACCCAAGTAATAGACCGAATCAGGTCAAAGAGAAGAAGAAAGGGTAAAGGCCAGATTTGAGAAGCCCACACATGTACCAGGAGCATGTGGTCCGTGCACCACCTTGCCAATGCCCAGTGACGATAATTCAAATGTCGTTGGCTTCCACTTTCCGAGGTGGATTTTTTAGGTATTTTTCATATTTTTCTAGAATTAAAATTTGTTTATTTATTTTTACCCAATTTATTTGAATATTAATATGTTATTTTTTGGGCCTAGAAATTTTGCCATATAATTCCTACATATTGATCTACTGTATAATTTTTTTTTAGCATGATATATTACTATTTGAGTGTTAAATTAATTTTACATGATTATATGTATGTTATTATTATTATATACCAGTTATAAATTGCTTATATTATGCCATGAAATTTTATATAGTTGTATACCTACTTATCGTGAAACTAGTTGCATGAAATTTTGCTTAAAATTTAATTATTTAGTACGGTATTTAGTAAAGTGCTATGTTAATAATATAGGTATTTCATCGATAAGATATCACTATTGTTACTTGTTAGCAACAGTATGAGAGTTAGGATTAAATATTATGTTTCTAAAATTCTAAATACTCTATCGGTATTAAGTTTTAGAAATATGATATTTGATTCTTGTATTATATTATATAATTTTAAATACCTTTCCAGTACTAGGTTTTATAGTATAATATTATTTAGGAATTGCATAATATACTAAAGAAATATTATAACATGATTATGTTAAACATGCATTTCTTGGAAAATTTATGATAAATTTCATAAATTGTTATTTTCTTAGCCTCGTTGCCTATATGACTAACTTTTGTGTAAATGCTAAATGGGACCAATTATGAGAATTAGGTTGAAACATTGAAATTATACCTGGCAATCCCTAATCTGGATCTGGCATTGAAAGAGGAGGAGATGATGATTGATGATAACTTTATTACTGTGTAAACGGCTCCTTATGACAAGTGAATATACTCTGATAAAGTATGCTTAATGGTTATAAAATATATTATGGATAAGACCATCAAGCAAAACATTGTTGACTTTCTAAATACTAAAGCGTTTATGGACTTTGTGGCTGAGAAGTTTGTGAAGTTTAATAAAGTGGAGAAAGGATATTACCTCTTATCGTTAGAACAGCCTACTTATGATGGTGTTAATGAAGTTTGTGAGCACACCATGAAGCTGGTGCACTATTACAATTGGCTGAAGAAAATGAAAGTAGACTTAAGAGATAATTATTTGATTTGGTGTGCTTTGGAGTCTTTTCCTACTCAGTATGATGATCATAAGACATCATATCATACCTAGAAGTAGGAATGGATTATTAATGAGATGATCTTAATTGTTACTTAAGCAGAAGATGACATAAAGAAAGGTTCATAGTGCTTACTCCCACGTGGATCGAGTGTTGCACATGGAAATAAGTCATACTTGAAGGATAACAAAGGGAAACCTAGTTTTGAGAAGAAAAAGGTTGACATGAATGCGTAATACTATAAACCCGAGAATCCTTCGTTCTAAGGGAATCATAGGTACTATAAGAAGCATGGTCACAAGAAGGCAGAATATTATAAGCTTAAGAAGTCGATTGAGAAGAAGAAACAAGGTATTCCTCTAGCTTTAATGTGTTTTAAGCCTAATATTGTAGATGTTCCAGCGAACACTTGGTGGTTAGGCACGGATGCAATAATTCACGTTATCAATTCTTTGTAGGTGCTAAGAAACAAAAGAAAGCCAAGCAAAGGAAAGCTAATTGTAAGATTGAGAAATGGAGATAAAGTGCAAGTGGAGCATATAGGAATAGTACCTTACTCATGTTTTAGAATTAAGAGATACTATTTATGTGTTTTTTATAAGAAAGAATTTGATTTCAATTGTTGCTTTAGACCAGCTTGGATATAGTTATCGTTTTGGTAATGGAGAAGTTAGTTTGTATTATGATTCTATTTTGGTTAGTTTTGGTTGTTTGTGTGATGGTTTATATAAGATTGATTTAGACCTTATTTTTGCAAATTCAATAAACACTATGGTTGGAAACAAAATGAATAGAATTGATGAGAGATCTTTGAAGTTGTAGCATAGGCTTCTAGATTATATCTCCAAGAAAGGATGATGAGACTAATAAAAGAAAGAATTCTTCTTGACCTGGACTTCTTTGATTTTGGTATGTGTGTTGATGGCATCAAGAGAATACTCCTTGCTAGACTTATAAAAGGAAAGAGAACTAGAAAAGAAGATGTTCATGAATTGATTCACACTAATGTTAGTGGATTGATTATGATGAACACTATGGGTGGATACAAGTACTTCATCACCTTTATTAATGATTATTTGAGACTTGGCTGGGTGGAACTCCTCACTGAAAAGTCAGAGTCCTAGAGTACCTTTAAGATATTCAAGATTGAGATTGAACTCAAACTAGGAAAGAAGATTAAGTATGCCAATTTTGATAGAGGTGGTAAGTATTATGGTAGATACAATGAAAATAGTAGAAATCCTAGTCCTTTTGTGAGATATCTCCAAGACTATGGATTTGATGTTAGTTATACCATACCTAGAATGATTGAACAAAATGAGATTATAGAAAGAAGGAATGGCATGCTCATAGACATGGTATGTGTTCCACTTTGCTAGACTTTCTATGGGGTGATGCTTTAAAAATTGTTATGTATGTTCTGAATCAAGTCCCTAGTAAGTCTGTACCTAAAACCCTGTATGAATTACTGTATGAAAAAAAGCCTAGTCTTAGGCATTTCCATTGTAAGGCTAAAGTAAAGCCATATAGCTTGTTTACAAAGAAGTTTGATCCAAAAATTGTCAATGCTTGCTTCATTGGATATTATAGTGGCTTCCGAGATAGCAGATTTTATTGTCTGACATACACCACCGAGGTAACTGAGTTATATCATGCTATAAATTTTGAGATCTGTTTGGACAGTAGAAGTGAAGAACCACAAGATATCTCTCTTTAAGGGGAAAAGATTGTTATTCCATAAGTACCTTCATTGATTGAAACATACCATGTTCATCTAGAAGATGATTTAGTACAATGAATGTTAAAATCAATGGTGGAAGCTGGAGAGCCAAGTGCTTTGTTGGTAGAAAAAAAGGAACCAAGTCTTATAAACAATGAAGTATCCTTAAGGAGAA
Source organism: Saraca asoca (assembly GCA_026873985.1). NCBI lineage: Eukaryota > Viridiplantae > Streptophyta > Magnoliopsida > Fabales > Fabaceae > Saraca > Saraca asoca. Next base: position 32,792 of record JANHAO010000384.1, read on the forward strand.
CCTAGTTGGTTCACAGACTAGTAATTAAAAATAATTATCTAGTGTACTTGCATGAGCACAAGTTTGATGTAAATCATGACAATGATCCTACCAATTTTTAAGAAGCCATTTCAAATCCTAATCCTTTAGAAAGGATGAAAGCCATGAAGGATGAATTATTTTTGATGTGTTAGAATAATGTGTGGGATCTCATAGAATTACCTGTTGGATGCAAGCCTATTAGATGCAAATGGGTTATTAAGACTAAACGAGATATTTCAGGGAAGATTGAGAGGTATAAGGCTAGATTGGTAGCAAAGACCTACATTTAGAAAGAAGGCATTGAATGCATAGAAACTTACTCAACTGTTTCAACTAAACACTCGTTCTAAGTTGTTATGGTTGGTGGCACATTTTGATTTGGAGTTTCATCAAATGGATATTAAGATGACCTTCTTGAATAGTGATTTGTTAGAAACTATTTATATGAACTAGAAGGATGGTTTCCAAAAGAAGGGTAAAGAACACTTGGTGTGTAAATTAGAAAGGTCCATATATGGTTTGAAGCAAGCGTCTAGACAATAGTGTCTTAAGTTTAATGAGATTGTTAGTTGTCTTAGATTCAGGGAGAATGATGTAGATTAGTGTATCTATTTTACAATGGATACAAGTAGATTAATGATTCTAGTTTTGTATATTGATGATATTCTCCTTGCAAGTAATGATGTGAGCTTTCTAAATGAGACTAAATAGGTGTTGTCGACGTATTTTGATATAAAGAAACTTGGTGAAGCCTTTTTCATGCTAGGCATACAAATCCACCATGATTGATCTTGGGGTCTTCTTAGCTTGTCTCAAAGATTATATATTGAAAAGGTTCTCAAAAGGTTTAACATGTTTTTGTGCTTTTAATGTGTTGCACCCTTCTAGAGGGGCAATATTCTTTCTAAAGTCTAGTGTCCTCAAATGATGGAGAAAGATTGAGTATAAAAGAGGTCCCATATGCATCCATTATTGGTAGCCTAATGTATGTTCAAGTATGTACACATCATGATATTGTTTATGTGATTTTGTACTTACGAGATACTTAAGTGATCCTAGTCAGAGACACTAGACTGATACGGAAAAAGTTATAAGGTACCTACAAGTTAGATATGGTGATCTGGTAGTTGTAGGCTACTCTGACTGTGATTTTATAGGTTGTCCAGATGATAAGAAGTCAATATTTGGATACATCTTTACGATGGTAGGAGGAGTTATTTCGTAGAAAGTGCCAATAGTCATTCATATCGACTTTTACTATGGAAGCAAAATATGTTGCATGTTATGAAGCCACTTGTGAGGTTGTTTGATTAAGGAATCTGATACCTAGATTTAAAGTTATTGAGAACTTTTTTAGGCTTTTAACCATTTATTATGACAATGCTCTACAATAATCTTCTCTCAAAATAATAAGAGTCCAGCTTATATAAAACATTTTAATGTTAAATATGAATTTGTTAGAGAGAAAATATACGAGTGTCATACATGTATTGAACACGTTGACTCAGATTCCATGCTTGTGGATCCACTGACCAAAGGCTTAGCTGTAGGATTGTTTTGTCAGCATGTTACTAGAATGAGTTTGGCTAAGCCTTTTGATGTTTAGGATTAGTGAGAGTTTCATGTTTCTTATTAAAATGATGAACCTATATTATTGTTAATCTCAGGATTTGTGAAATGTTATGATCTTGTCATAATAATATGTTATGTAGTTATTTGTGTGCATTGTGTGATGACATGTTGATGGAGAAGTATAGACCCTATCCTATTGTCATGTTGAGATTATTAAATCTCATTTGGCATTTTGCGTGAATGCTTGGACTAATATGTTAAGATTTACATATAATCACATTTATTGTTATGTAAATCTTGTTACTCATATTTTACATTGTGTTATGGTCATTGAGGTGTAAGTATGGAAATGTGTATGACATTAGTATTCCTATCGGATATGATGCTTTGCACTAGTGAATACTTATGATATCAATTTAGACATATGGTTATAATAGTGTCATAATTAATTTGATATTTCTTGATGTGGCCACATATGGTAATTCAAAGAATAACTTTTGCCTATATTATGTTCTAAGCTATGTTGTTTAAGTGGGGGATTGTTAGAATTTTTCCATGTGGGCTTCCATGATTCAAAACATATTTTGTAAAACCTAAATTATACAAATGTCAAGTTAATATTGTAAATTGCTCCAAATTAAAGTGATAATAATATGAGGCTTAAAATAACACTTAGTCATATGAGCTTTGTAACTAGACTATTATGTGATGAGTCAATTTAGCCCAGTTAGGTTAATATATGAAAGGTAGGTCCCTACTCTTATCTTGTGTTAGTTCCTATAGTCTCCCTATCATGATTAGCAGATGCGTTTTCTCAAAGGCTACTAGGGATCAAGAGGAGTGAATCTATCAGGATTCCAATCATTCAACTCCATAGATTCATAATCTTTGCTAAGTAAATTATTCTTTTACATTATAGTTATTGCTTTAGTTTGCATTATATTTATGTCATATGATATGGTAAATTAGATTCAAGTGGTTAGTTCAATTTTGTTATGCCTAGCATGAAAAATGATAACATGAAAAGATAACTAATAATAACTAAATCTGAAAGTTATTCATTCCAAGATATTATGTTAGTGTTCCTAATAATAAACTACAAACTTCGCAAGACTATATCCAATATAGGATTCAAGGAATTATAGTCATGATGCGGTCTGACCTTGTATATCCTATATAAAATTTAAGATTAAATATGGTGTTGATCTCTCTTTGACCTTCATAATTATTTTGAGAATTTATATTCTTTAACTTTTGATTATAATAGAGTTTGTATGATACCTTTTTTTTTATAAAGTTTATAAACTATTATATTATTCGTACATATTTTTTAGTATAAGATTTTATTATTTAATAATTTTAGTGTATCTTCTGGACATTTTTATTTGTTATTTCAATTAAATGTGATCATGAATTGATTAAGTCTACGATTAATCTACTTGTAATTAGCCAAACTTCTAAAATCTTAATCCTCAGATGCCTGACTGTGCAGCTTAGACTAAATTTAGTCGATCAAATAGCATTAACATGGACTAATGAAAGTAATTATTGTTTATTATTATAACGTGCCTATTTTCAATTATATTTTTTCATTGGGCTAGATCATCCCATATAACAAATTTTTTTTATCAAACATTGTTTTTTGAAATTCAATGTGCTTCAATCAAAGTGATAAATACATAAAATGCATAAATCTAAAAATACAAAAGCAAATGAAGTTTTCTTCCACATAATAACTTTATACTATGCTAAGCAGTTTAGTGTATTATTCATTATTCAATAAATACATAAGAGTCATAGTTCAATCATAATTGAATATTCATGAACTTACTGACAAAATTTTCTAAACCCCATTATACCATCATTTTATCATTAAAATATATATAAAAAAATAAAAAAAATTAAATTATGTCAATTAACAGCGGTTAAGAATCATAGTACTCTCTCTTATGTATTTTTCCTAAAAAATTTCATCCACATTTATACGATAATTTGTGGTTAAATTTAGGCCCGATTTGTTAATTCTAATTTTAAAATTTTCATGTATAATTTCTTATCTCTCTAAAATTTATTATAAAAAATATCCTTCCATACATACTCAAAAGAAAAAAAAAAAAAACTACTGGTATATACTATTGAGACTTAAGTAGGTTTTCTAACTTTTCCTAACTTTTTCATCAAAATTTATAACTTTTATATAAAAAGCTAAAAATGTTCAAATATTTTTTTCGATGCAAATTTAGTTGACGGAGTTATTATTTTTTATATAATTATTACCTATAAAATTTGCACAAAATTTTCCTTTTGAGAAAAATTACAAGAATTTGTACAACTTTCATGTTGACATTTCATAAAAATCTACAAAATTTGTAGGTTTATACTGATATATCATCTTTATTTGAATTATATTATTTAAAAAAATAAGGATAAATAACTTCATCATTTTTCATAATTTTACTTAATTTTTAATTAGTTCATTGTAATTTAAAATTTTGGAGTTGAGTCCTCACACTTTTTTTGTTCTATTTGAATGCTTTCCATTATTTTTTTTTGTTAAATTATTTTATTATTTTTTTTGTGGCACATAAGGGTAATGCTTTGCTAATGTAGTAAAATGATTGTAGATATAGAGTTTTCGTAATATTTTTATTTGTTTTTTAAATGTTATGTAACTTGGAGTCAATTATAACATTTTACATAGTTAATTTGTTTTTAGAAGGAAATTATGGATTATGTGTGTCTTAATACATAAATTATTTAACAAATTGTTGTCCATATAAACCAATTTCTGATAACCTAATAAGAAAATAACAAGAAGTAATAAATTCAAAACAAAAAATAGGTTTAAGGATCAAATTCAAAACTTTTAAATTATAACCATCTAACTAAAAATTAAGTAAAATATACATAATATTACATACAAATTAATATTTCTTATATGCTTATCACAAGTTTATCATTAACTATTAAATCATTTTGTAAACCTTAAGGGAATAATTAGGAGTTTGATCCACCGTCCAAATAAAAAACCTTACACAATAAGTGAATAGTAATATGCCATTGTATAAAAAAATAAGACTAAATAAGAAATTTCACCACCAATTAAAAAGTGTAAGATCCCTTTACACTGTTAGCACATCATGTTTAAATCCTAAAAATAAATGGAGTTTAAATTTAATTCATTATGAATATCAATAGAGTTTAAATTTAATTCATTGATAATGTAAGATCCCTCACATCATGTTTAAATCCTGAAAACAAGTAGAGTTTAAATGTAATTCATTGATAATGTAAATCATTGTCAATGTAAAGCTTTTTACAGTGTTAATGAATGTAAAGCTGACATGATATTAAAAATGCAAGGATACTTAAGAGTTTTTTCAAATTATAAGAAAATTTTTTAACATTCTTTTTAGGGACATGATTGCATATGGATCAACATTAGTATAAAATTGATTTATGTAGGGTTAAAGGTGTGCAAGCATATTTGTTTGTGCATAGAATTACTCTTTAAATACTAACGACTTCTGAGTTAAACAATCAAATTCATTCCTCAAACATTAAAATGACATTAAATTAGTTCTATTTTTTTTAATTAATTTACAACTAAATTTAAAAAATTTCATCAATTTTTTGTTAAATAAAAAATTATGTTAAATTAGTCTGAGTTTAAACATTACAATAAATTAGTTCGAGTTTAATATTTTTTTTCACAAGTTAATACTAATGTGATATGAAAATATTCAAAATTGATTTCTTGTCAACTTCATTTGTAACAATGGATTCAATAGTTTGTTGATTTTGTAATACGAAATTAATAATTTACTCCAAAAAATTTTAACCTACTACATGATATATTATACATGTTACACATGAAGAGAAGAACAATATATCTTATTGACAAAGTCCAAAATGAAAGATTATTAAATTGTGGCCGATTGATTGACCCAAGTATAGCAGATCATTGAAATGTATCAATTCGCACAATCATAGTTGATCGAATGGCCAGGACATGACTAGTTGACCGGCTTAGTAGATAGGTCGATCATTCTAGGTCTGTAACTAGCAAATTGTAATATCTCAAAAAAAAAAAAAATTTAGCTGAGGGACTTTAGTGAAAAAGTTTAAAATTTCGTTGGGGTTAGATTGTAATTTCTTATTCTTCAGAAGGACCTATTTGAAGTCGATGAAAAATTGTGAGATCAATGTGTAATTTTCCCCATTCAGTCTTATGCTATAAAACTTTCCCAACTACTTTCTCTCTCTCTCCATGTTGTTAGTCCTTCCTTTCCCAAAGCTTCTCTTTGCTTCTCGATGTTCGCTGTCTTTTTTCTCTAAATACTGGTTGATCACCGTCCTTTCCTTGGCTATCATTTTCAACGAACTCGGACAAAGCTTTGGTGGCCTTCCTCTTCCTTTTTCCTTCAGCGTCTCCTCTTCCCGTGGCACTGCAGTTTCAGTCGGAGCTTTCTTGCAACAGTTGTGCTTTTCGACATTCCACAACTTTTAATCATCACTGATCATCCTTCTTCGGTGTCCCACCTTCTCCAGCCAGCTTGGTGGTAGCTCCTTCTCCCTTTTTTGGCAACCTTCCTTCCTCTGTTCTAGCTGGTTCGGCCAACACCCATATCAACCCACCGGTGGTGACCTAGCTCCAGCTGAGCTTGCTACCGGCACTTCGGACTCCGGTGAGTATTTCTAAATCATCAGATTTATTTTATAGTAACTCTACCGCTAGTTTTTCAAGATACTTATATTGAAACCCTCAATAGTGTAGTGATTCAGCTAGAAGCTTCTTTCGACCCACCGTTAATGATTTGGCTAGCGACGAGCTGCCCACCCACACTTTGGAAGGTGGTGAGTAACTCCAAAATAAAAGATTTATTTTATAGCTTACCTATATTAATTTTCCAAGTAGACTTAGTTTGAACTCTTATTTGCAAAGTTGAACAAAGTTGGAAATTTTCTTATGAATTTGTTCCAGATAAATTCTTATTGATAATTTGAGCAAACAATCGAGAAATTTTGGAGGTTTAGCTGATCTAGCTCTTTAGGAAATTTCTAAGGTGAGTGAACAATCTCCTTTACTTTAGGACCCCATTAGTAAATGTAGATTAATTTTACTATATAAAATATTATTACTCCTTTTCAATAATGAAATTTCCTTACATATATATTGAAGTGGTTTTGAATGTATAATTATATGTTATTGGTGTTTATGAAATGGTTTGCTGTGATACAAATCATGCATTTTCATTCTACCTTATATTGTTGGAATTGGAAATTCTATATTTTTCTATGCAATAAATGGTTATGATAATGCTTTGATATGTTGATGTAAGTCTGATAAACATTGCTTACCCGAACAAGCATAGTTTTTTGAGCTGTGAAATAAAATGTTGCTGTTTGAGACTTATGCTATCTGATATATTAAATTGATTGTTTTGAGATACTGGATCCACTGAAAAATTAGGTGGTAACCCTCAAGTATACTTGGGAACATGTGAATTTCCCCAAGTAGGAGTGGATAAGGGAGGAAATGTAAGGAGATGTATACGCTCATGAGCATCAGACAGACGTGTTGGATGACTTATGGTGATGATTATGTTGTTATGGTTACCTATGGGAATTTTCTTTAGGATTCTAGTTGAGTGTTTTTAATTAATTGAGTAATGATGACTTTTAGAAATTTTCATTAACTTTCTTTTATATTATGTAACGATGAACATGTTTTCATGGTAGCATATCTTGATACCTATTATTATGTTGTTGAACATTATGTTTTCAATTACTTTATTTTCTTGTTGAATTATGGTTTTTAAATGTGTATTGGGATTATGATTGTAAAACAGGTAAGCATACTTACACGGTTATATTTATATTTATGTATATATATACTTTTGAGTATAGTTTTCAAATGGGATTTTTGAGTGATCATGGGATTGTTTACTTATTGAATTTCTATGAAACTCACTCCTTTCTTCTTTATATTTTTCAAAGTTAGAAGATACTCCTTCAGTTGCTTGACACCTTCTTGGTTTCAGATCTGCTCCTTGATCGAGTAGGTCATTTCTATGGAGATTAAAGGTATATAAATGACATAATAATGGCAGTTGGATTAGCAATTGTACATATGTGTTTGTCTGGATGTCCAGTAGGATATAAACTGTATAGTCTAGGCCACTGCATATTATTATATCATTATACAAGTTGTATATGGCATGTGGTGCTTGTATTGTTGTTTAGGCCTAGAGGCCAGGTATCGGGAAAACAGAGGAAACTTTGTTAGATTTTCATTAAAAAGAAAATATGCATTTTTAGATGGTGTTGGTTAATTGTATGTCATTGTTGCATTGTAAGGCTTGTAGGGGGTTTCCTGATGGAAGGGATTTCTTGATGGTAACCTTCTACGCCGATCACATTTCGTGGATTAGGGCATGACACAAATTGTCTCAAGGACTCGATCGAATAACTAATCCATATCACTATCAATAAGCACATGCTCTATAACAAATTAAGCCACTCAAAAAGAAATGGTCCAAGGCCACAATTGACTAATTGATATGCAGCATTGCAAGTGAGACTGAGTCCTTGTAATATAGCAAACCACCTGGGGCAATGACCCCAAGACGATTAGTGCCTTGGTTAACCAGCAAGGCTCCAAGTCAGTTACAAGTCGATCGACCTAACCTAAGCATGGCAGTTAATCCCATGTAGTTAAATAAACTACTAATAATTCGTAATAAGCTATATACTCAAGACCATGCATGAATGATGTGATTAAATTTTCTAATGGTGCAAGGCAAGAATCTTGCTCATACTAATAATATGTCATATACATGTGGATGCTTCCCATTTGTCTAGAAGCATACCAAATGATATGTTCAAAGCCTATATAAATCCCCATGTATCTCTCTTATATAATGTATTCTTACTAATCATATTGTAGTTTTACTTCTAGAACTAACTTGAGCATTGGAATGTACTTGGCAGACCACTTCCGTCATGCACTACTGACCTTGTTCCTTATGTAGGTCATTCCATCACCATACACAATCCCTTTCCATTGATCTGCTCTAGTTGAAGAGTTTCATTTGGCACCATTTGTAGCTTTCTCAGCCACCAAGATGTTATGACATTCTTGCTCTCATTCTTTCATCATCAGATGAGCATCATGAACAGGCACAAGAAGAGCATTACTCAGATCAAATGGTAGAAGAGGCTTAAAGAATTGTGGTTAAGCTTGAACGTGACACTTTGGCTGAGCATGTCCGTCAACTACAAGTGGAGTTGGAGGCTCTCCCTTGCATACAAGCTCAATCGGTCCTCCTTCTACCACACTCTTGACCATTGAGTCCTATTCTTATGGAGATCAACCCTGCTCTAGCCCAAAGTGTTCTCTGTTTACTTCGTGACTAGTTAAGTGATCAAGAAACATTGACCATTCTAGTAAGCTTTAAACAAAGATGACAAGAAATTTTGAAGGAGTATCTCGATCATTTCAATACCTTAGCCTTGGAAATCAAAATGCACTAGATCAATTTAGGACTATAATTGGGGTACTTTTCCATATCTTTGGCAAAGGACCTAACATTGTCCCTATTAGAGCTATTGACTTGATCAGAAAAATATATGAATATTGAAGAAGTGGAGCTCACTCAAAGACAGGTTGAGCAGAGCCCATCAAAGAGAACACCTCTTGCATGAAAAAAAATGCTAGTTAAACATGGGGAAAAATTATAGAGTATGACAAAATCATGAGAAATATTATAGCTCCTTACAAAGCAACAAAAAATATGTAAAGTTCAAATGCTCATCCTAGAACATATCGATCTCTACATGGATTGACTAGCCTAAATGCTAGAAGATGATTGACTCTCCACCCTATAAGAAAGGCTCGATATCTATGTAAAACCAAAGGACCTACTATAAAAACATAGCAAGTACCATCTCTCACTTTCATATACAGACTAATATATGCTTCTTTTGAATGATCACTAACTTAAACATCAAAGCTTGCTGGGAGGATCCATCTCGACTTTGCATAATTAACTCTATTTATTGTAAGATCTTTTACCTATGATTGGTTAACTTTAGTGAGAGGAGCTCACACAAGTAAAAGAAGGTAAAAACAAAAGTGACAAAGATTCAAAATTATGAATTATGCATTTGATTGATCATAGGACACTACAAGAAAAGAGTTGGTTGGCGACCGAAAATAGCGACCGAATAAATTCGGTTGCTAACTGCCACTGCTTTGCCACTGCTTCGCCACTGATTGGCTAAGAATCAAATTTGAAAAATTTCTGTGTAATAGCGACCGAAT
>JANHAO010000385.1:0-42815 GCA_026873985.1 Saraca asoca
GATGTGTTACATGCAAACAAGCTAAGTCTAAGTCTATGCCTCATGGAATGTATATGCCTTTACCTGTTCCTAGTGCACCTTGGCTAGATATTTCTATGGATTTTGTGTTAGGATTGCCTAAAACTAGGAAGGGAAAGGATAGTGTTTTTATTGTGGTTGATAGGTTTTCCAAGATGGCGCATTTCATACCATGCAATAAAACCAACGATGCAACACACATTGTTCTTCAAAGAGGTGGTGAGATTGCATGGCATGCCAAAAAGCATTGCAAGTGATCATGATGCCAAATTTCTATCTCATTTTTTAGCATGTTTTGTGGGCTAAGTTAGGGACACAATTGTTGTTTTCTACAACTTGTCATCCTCAAACTGATGGACAAATAGAGGTAATAAACTGCACCCCTTCTAATTTGTTGCGTGTTCTTGTTGGTAAGAATTTGAAACCTGGGGAGGATTGCTTACCTTATGTTGAGTTTGCATATAGCAGATCTATCCATACTACTACAAATTTTTCACCATTTGAAATTGTTTATGGCTTTAATCTACTATTTCCATTGGGTTTGATTTCTTTACCCTTTGATGAGATTAAAAGCTTAGATGGTGAGAGAAAGGCTAAGTTTGTGAGAGATTTGCATGCAAAGGTGCGTGATCACATTGAGAGGAAGAATGAGCAATATGTGGAACAAGCTAACAAGCATAGAATGAAGGTTGTTTTTGAACCAGGTGATTGGGTTTGGGTTCATATGCACAAAGAGAGGTTTCCAAGTCAAAGAAAATCCAAGCTTCAACTGAAAGGAGATGGACTTTTTCAAGTGCTTAAAAGGATTAATGACAATGCTTATAAAATTGATCTCCCAGGTAAGTATAATGTTAGTGCTACTTTCAATGTTAGTAATCTTTCTCCTTTCCTCTTTAATGAAGGTCTTGATGATTCAAGGATGAATCCTTTTGAGGAGAGGGGAAATGATGGAAATCAAGATGTTAAGGCTAGCACTTATGGAGAAGATGGCACGGAGCTCATGCGTGGACCAAAATCAAAGGCTAAAACACTTAAAGAATTGGATGCATATGCAAAGGAGGCCTTGGATCCAATTTCACTTCCAAGTGGCCTGATTACAAGGTTTAGAGCAAAAAGGTTCAAGGTGGCTTTTCAAGGATTCATTCAAGCTTATTTGGACCAAGCCCACACCAAAATATGGACCATGGATGGCATGCACAATAATAAAGAGAAAAATTGCACCATGTTACTTCAAGTCCAAGCACATGGTGATGCCAAGTGGACATAATAGATTACATGGCAGCTTAGTTGGCGTCTACGTGGCATGCATGCTCCTACATGTGTTTTATCTTTCTTAAATTAATTAGGATCAGGTCTAATTTATTTCTTTTGGGTTTTAAGAGAGTCTTTTATGTATTAGGACCTAATTAGTATTTATTAGGCAGATTAGCATTAATTTGCTAACTAATATGGATGGAGGGAATTAATTAAGGGTAGTTCAAAACTCAAATTCGTATTTCCCTCTCTAGGTGCCTTTATAAGGCCTGTTTTGTGATACTTTGGTACTTCTTTTGAAAAAATTTTAATGAAGTGAGGTATTTTTTTACCTTTGAGTTCCTTATCAAACTTACTAGACTTATCAAATCCTTGGGCAGATTTGTGGCATCTATAATCTATTCCTTTGCTTGCTTTCACGTGTTGGATTGAGGGTAAAGGAGCCCATTTTCATAGTTTTCTTGATTGTCTTGGGGAAAATTTCTACTTCTTAATTGGTTTGCTAATCACAAGTTGGTTAGAGGATCACATCAAATCCTAAAACTAATTTTGAATCTCTTGAATCATAATCGCATACCTTTGAAACCTAAAAAACAAATTAAAGAGATCAATAAAGTATAATATCAAATAGTATGAAAAATTGATTAGAATTATTTTTCAACATCAAAACTAAGAAATATGTATGGGGCTAACAATCTCCTAATAAGGCTAATAGTTACCTTAATCAATTATCCAAAGCAATTATTAGCATTAAAATAAAAAATCAAGAGAATTAAAATGGGAATAAATTGGAATTACAAGCAAGTTGCACAATCAATAAAAGAAATGGTGAAGAATTTCTCTTAAATTAAAATGAAAGTCTAGTTACACATTAATATAAAAATAAATGGCAAGAATAAGAGGAAAGAAGAGACCTAATTGGGGCTAGAGTCATGCCTTAGTAGAGATCCTCTCCTTCAACAAATTAGAGACAATGTAAAAATGAATGTCAAAGTTATTACAATAGTGGCTCAGCTAAGTATTTATAGGCTCACTATACTACCTCTTGATTGGGCTACTGATTAGGGTTCGAAGGAGGCCTAATTGGATATGGGTCATTATATGAAACGTAGCCTCTCTCTTAGGAGTCCGATGGCCTTGACCTTGCATGAAAATTTGATTCCTAGCTCAAGTTATGAGCTAAAAATTGAAACAACTTACCAAAGCAATCCAACTCATAACAGAATTTAACATTTAACTCCATAGCCTTGTAACTTAGTAAAAATAGTGTAGTTGAACCTCAAGCCCTTAATGAAAGCTGTAGGAATGGATCTTACCTATCCTATGAGCTTAAGTTTGCACTAAAATGATGGATGGAGCTCCACTTATTGTGAAAATACTAAAACTAATTTTAGGTCATAGGACAACACTTTGCTTCAATTTATAGGCTATATTTGACATTTAAAACAGCTGAACTGGGCTTAGGGCTCTTATGAAATTTGTATATTTTTTTACTAGCTTTCCAAAGATATAAGAATCACTTAAAAGCAAAGTCTAGAACTCACAACACACCGAAAAACCTGAAACAATATCAATTTACTAAATTAATTCAATTTAGCACAAAAACTGAGCAAACCATGAAACCAATTATAAATATCCAATTAAGCACCTAAACATAACAAAAGACTAAGTATGGAAGGGGGAAAATATGTATAAATTGTGTTCATCACTCTGATATGGGGATGATTTGCCTGTGTTCAAGGAGAGTCCTACCAATACTTGAGAAAACATTCCCACTCCTCGTCCCTGATCTAACTAGGTTGAGCTGGCTCTTTTTCCACACCTTATCCATCATATCTTTCATTTTGTTAGAAGTTCTTCTACATGTCCTTCTCATAAGAAAGGTTCCACTTTCAATACGTCTACAATTACAAAAAAAACAAGAAAAACACCAAATAGTTAACAAAGAGATTAAAGAAGAAATTTAAATTATAAATAAAGTATTGAAACTTTATCCCAAACTCTACATATAGCATCCTATAAGTGGGCTCTGATATACTCTTCCATGTTGGTCATACACCTTCATACTTGCTCATAATGATGTGGTGTATAGTGCCTACTGGCTTGTGGGTCAGGAAAAACCTGATTAACTAATAAAAATAAATAACATTAAGAAATTAAATAAACATAGTTAAGAAATTAATTAGGAATATATGCTCCTCTTATATGGTATAATGGTCTCTTCATGATCAAGTACAAGTACCACAAGAAATGGAGGATGTCCAAAGGCAAATGATGCTTCTAAAAACAAAGGTGTCATCTGTGAAGGTGCTCTAACTATCTCCAGGGACGGGTCTTGCTACTATTGCTATTGCATCAATGTCAACGCCTATGTAGATGGCTCCACCCCAGCTATCACCAGTTCTAATTAGTCAATCCTAATTCAAAAAATAAGAAAATACAACTAATAGTTAAAAATTATCTCCTACAACATTAAGAATTATGAATAATTAATTAACTAATAATTAAAAATATATACTAACTTTCCAAGCAAGATAAATTACAAAAAAATAGTACAAAAACTAAACTCTAAAACTATAGAAAGCAAAATAAGATAAATCAATTAACCTATAAAGTACATAATAATTAAACAAAAATCATCAATAAAAATATAAAACAAAACAGTAATTTAGTCGATTTAGATTTATGAAAAAAAAACCTTAAAAATTTGTGCTTGTTTTATGATATATTTTATTTTACGATGGATTTTTTATATATATTTTTTATGGATTTTTATCATTAGTAACCAACAGTCTTTTCATTATCGATCAATTTTCCAACAAATTTTTTTCGTCGGGAATGCGTCAAAAATTTTCATCAGAAATCATGTTATTTTTTTATAGTGGTAGCACATCCGTCTAGATTATTTTAATCTATACAAAGATCTTTGTAATTTAATTAAATACATTCATTAATAATTCAAATTGTATGCTTCAAGCATCTTAAGTGCTTTAGGGATTTTCATATAGATGTCATTGTAATTTTTCACATATGTTATAATATGAAACTAAATCCATTAGACGTATATCAAGTTTTGATATATTGTCAATAAATTGCATCCACCATATGCAAATATATATTTCTCATAGCTAATGACAATCTTTGTAAAAACCTTTATGCTACAAATCATGCTTTCTATTTACAACTTCAATTTTCTCATTTTCTTGGTAGAATTTTACATTTTTATCTTATTAACTTCACACCTTCTGGGTGTTTCTTCACTTTGCATGTTTCTTTCTAAATTATGTCTTTTCTCTTTTTTGTTTGGCCAATAATCATATTTCATTCTTTTCTAAATATGAATTCAAGATCCTTATGATTTTTCATAATATTGAATGCTACATTATATGAAAAATATTGCTGACAACTATTTCTTTCTTGGTTTCATCCTTCACATTAATGACATAATCAATTGAGATCTTTTTATTTCCAAAAATTTTAGGTACTTGAACTTCTTCTAGAAGTTTGTCACTAATTCTGTCTCAAATTTCTTTAGTAGTATTTGACTCTTCAATAAAATCATTTTATTCATTTCTTCCTTCTCTTTTGAGGATCTTTTAATTTGGAACTGATAGTTTTATCATGCTTCTGGCACGTTCTAAACTCATTTACTATATAATAAACTAATTGTTTTACTAGGACATCTATCCTGATTAGAGCATTTGCAACTAACATATAAAATTTATTTTCTCTTTTGGTCAATAGTATAACTGGAATCACCTTTTGAACTCCATGTTCATATTACTTTGTGGGAGGATCAATATGATTGTCCATGGAAAGCTTTATCAATTTTAAAAAATGTTAAGAACCTTTCAGCAATTATTGATAATGTGGATCTATTATAATGCCCTAGGGAAAGTAATAAAGCTGCTCATGAAGCAGCAAATTGGATAGGAAAAGCAATTCGAAGTGGTACTGGACATTTGTCCTAGATTCCTCCATCCTTAAAGCCTTATGTACTAAATGATTCTTTTTTTCCTAGTTGAATAAAGTTTGGACTTTTGGTAGAAAAAAAAAGGATCAAAATGATTGTATTATTTTTACATCTACATATTTTCTTCCCTGATATTATAAAATTCATATCCATACTTATATTCTTAGCCTCTTATGAAGAGTTATCTTTGTGTATTGTGGTGGAATAATAAAAACATGTATTGCATATTTAAATTTTCTAAATGTATATAAAAAGATATGGCTCTTGACCAAAGCCAGTTATGAAAGAGAGATCTAGTGAAAATTTGTTGATTTGATGTATACAAGTCCTGCAACATGTAAAGTTTGCAAGTCCCTCAAGATATAAGAAGTCTAGTTCTCTTAAACAATGATATAACTAATAATTTGGGACATTAAAATAAATTATTTTAGCTAAATAAGATGTTCAACAATTATCTCAATGTCATACAATAATCATTAAAAGCTTTAGTGGTAAATTCACTAGCATTATCAAGATGTATGATCTTAATTTCATAATCAGGAAATTGTGCTCAATGTTAGATTATTTGAGTAAGTAACCTCACAAATGACAAGTTGCAGTAATTTGACAACAAATACGCATGTGACCATCTTGTTGAAGACAATTGACTAGAGGTTAGGGTTTGTAGAGAGAATGAAGAAATAGTTTGGTTTAGGGTTTAAGATGTATTTTGCATTGTATAACCTATGTAATACTCTATTTAAGAGCCACTTTTAATGTTTATGCAATGAAAGAAGAAACTTTTTATTTTATGATGTTTCATTTCAATTAATTTAGTTGGGTTTACTGTCATTTTCAACTAATGTTACTTTTTCAATTTAATGTTTTTTGTAAATTGAATAATTACAATTGTATAATTGTAAAAGTTTACAAACAATTTAATTCTAATTTGGTTTAAAAGACTAGCAATCTAAAATGCAAAATTAATTCAATTAATTTAGCTTGATTTCATTGCAAATTACTTCAAAGTATCAGTAAGCTATATTATTCTTTTGAACTAAAATTATAGAATATTGAAATTGAAAATAACACAAATAAAGAGAAAGCATTCCATTGTTAATTAGATCAAAATAAACCAAATTGCTTTGTTCCGGTAAACAAGCTAAAATGCCAAAAGCACATCTAACAGACAATCAAAAAATACAATATTTGAAGTTATTCCCAAAATAATCACGTATAACATAATTCACATGATTCCCTTTTTTTTTTTACTCTGGACTGGGAATAACATCCTTTAATCTCTTTTTGCTCCCCTCACTAATAACCTGTAATGTTTCTTTTGTCACACATTACTGCTCAACACATGAGAAAATTTTCTTCCTTATCTCCTTTGTGAACCCTGAACTAGTAACACTTTTCTTAGACTTTGCCTTTAAGTGTGCCTGTCATGCTAATTTCAAGCTTGTGTGTGAAGCTGCCTATGATTTTGCTAGTACAACCTTGGATGCTACTAGTGTTGGCTTAGATCCTGTTAGTGTTGCCTTAGATGTTTTTGTTGCTTCCTTGGATGCTGCTACTACTAATGCTTCTTGGGAAGCTGCAAATAGGTGTGCTTGTTAGGCCACCCTTACACTTGCGATGTTGGTTGTGAGGTTGACCATGTTACAATTTGAGGTTGGTTGTACTATAGCATGTTCTACATATCCCTTGTTGCCTCTTACTAGAATTTCTCTATCCGCTCTATTCTTCCTTTTGTAAGTTCTAATATTATGGCCAAATTTGAGGCACCTTGTGCACTTATAGGTTAAATAATATCTTAGCAGCCTATTTGGATCCCTTGGCTTCTCATCTTGGTCCTTCTTTCTCATCTTTTTTAGCTTCCCAAGTTATCTTCTAACTTGCAATGTTGCTATGTATCTCCTTGACTATTTAGGCAAAGATTGGGTCTATTAATAGGGTATATTATATGGTTATAGCATCCAATGCACATTTTCTTGCTACACAACACAGATTCAACAAGAGAAATAAATCAAGCTACCAAATTTATACATATAGTAGATAATTCACATAATAGGAAAGAAATAAGAAATAACTTGTAAAATTTATGTACATAGTCTTTTGGTGTACGGTTGCACTAAATCATTATTGCCACTAAATGGTAGCATGGTATATGTATGAGGTCCTACCTTCTGCAAAAGCATGTTTTCATAATCAAATTCACTATAAATTTTTTAGGTTTTTTCTCCACTTCATATAATGCACATTGCTCATCCCCAGCCCATTTTGATGTCCATTCATTACTTTTTAGCATGTTTTTCTCTAAAGTGTCCCTTATCTTTGGACATAAGATCCCAAAGTACCTTATAAACATCTTCCTATTGTCAACAATTATGTTCATCAAATAAAGTCTAATTTACTAACTAGACAATATGTTTATACTTATATTCTAGAATTGCTTTGTTAAAAGCCTTGAACATGTTGTTCATTTGTAAGTGACATTTAGGGTTTATTTGTTTCGATGGAAAATGAAATTTTTTTTGCAAAGTACTTTTCTAAAAAAAATGCATTTTCAAAAAATGAATTATTTTTTGTTGTTTGGATGACATAGGAGAAAATGCATTCTCTTGTTTGATGTATAAAGGTAAATTATTTTCTTTTATTGAAAATATCGTCATACATACAAATTTCATATTTAAGGTTTAGCTACACCATAATCATTTTCTTATTAGGAATATTTCATAATAGGAGTCAATAAATTTTCACTAGTAAAAATAAAAAGTTAAGCATATTTTATATTAAAAATAACATCCAAAGAAAAATATTCAAATCCTTTTTTTTTCATCTTTATCACTTCTTCATAAAGTTAATACATATTCAACTAACTTTAGCCAAAATTGTTAACTACATTTTTCAACTCTCTTAATTATCTAAATATTTTTTCAACAAAATTTTTAATATAATTATTATCAGTATTTATAGGAATGGAAGGAGAAAGGGAAGATGAGAGATAAGATATAGACAATGAGTAAGGTAGGAAGGGAAGCATAAAAGGGGAATAGTATAAGGACACAGAGCAGAGAAAGAAAAAGATGAGAAAGGGAATGAGGAAAAGAAAGAGAGAGAAAGGGGTAGAGAGAAAGATAAAAGAGTAAGGAGTGAGATTATGTAACTTAAGGTGGTTTGGGAAAGCAATTTCTCATAATTAAAAGAAAAAAAAAACCACTTTCTCCCAAATACACTATCATTTTCTATTGACCAGAATTTATTAGCTCTAAACATATAAAAGTTAGAAAAATAGTTTTTAGAAAAGCATTTTCCTCTCAAATAAATAGACCCATAGTATGAGTGGAGTAAGCATACCTACTCTATTGGTTTGGTGGGAATTTTTGGATATGCTTCCAAGAATCTTCATTAAGCTTCTTTAATTTCTCCATTGCTACCTCAAATTCTAGCACTATTGTTTCTCTTGCAGCTTCCCACATGATAGCCCTTAATTCTTCATTTGGAAATTTCATTTTGAAGTTGGCACACAAATTCCTCACACAGAACATGTGTTCAATACCTTCTTTTAGAGGTGCAATAATGTGGTCCAACCTCTGCAAGAAAGATAACAATAATACCAATGTCATAAACTACAAAAAAAAAATAATAAAATAGAAATAAGTGTAAGCACAACAAATGACATCTTCTTATGGTCCAATATGAATGACAAGCCTTGATTTTTAAAAAGACCTAGGTAAAATGGCATATCTATAAACCATTACTATGAATCTTTCCCTTTAGCCTCCATAACTACAAATGCTATGGGAAATATCTGGTTGTTTTCATCCTTTCCCATAGCAACTTGAAGCTGTCTCCTATGATGATCCTTTAGAAAACATCCATCAAGGCCTATTAATGGCCAATAGCAAGACACAAATGCTTTCTTATGCTTTCAAAGCATATATACATCCTCTCAAATTTGGAAAATAATTAGGGTGCTAATCTACTAGCCTATATGACAACACTACTATCTTTGTTGCTTCTAAGCAACTCTAACCCATAACCCCTCAAATTGTTATATTAATCTTCAAATGTGCCTTTAACTAATTCAATTCCCTTCCCTTTTTTTTTCCCCTATATGCTTGCTCTCTTGTCAAATGCACATATTAATCCTTCTTGGCATCTCCTTGGAGTGACTTGTAACTCATATTTGGATTCACTCTCACTTTATCCATAAATACCTGACCCCAAAAATCTTGCTTTGCTTAAGGGTTCTTGAACTATCTAAGACATGTATGTATGTTAATCAATTTCCTCATTTTGCCACACTTCTTTGTTTGTCTAGGCTTATCTTTAGGTAATATGGACACTCTTCTATACATCTCACCACCATTCTTTTTTTATCGTCTTTATCAATACAAACAGGTTTACTTTGAAAAAGCTCATAACTATTCACAACATCCTTGGCCACCTTTTTAATAACAATGTCCAATCCAATCTTAAATTAAATTAGCTTTCGATCAAAAGGCATTTTAAATATTGGAAATTTGGTAAATTTTAACCCTTTCTCAATATTGTCACTATCACCATCTTCATATACATCTAGACTATCTAGGTCTTTAGAATCTCCATCCTCATTTGTCCAATCACCACCAAAATCTACAACTTGTCAACCATGCCTAGTTGGACTTGGTGGATGCAGTTCTATAAAAGCATTTGCATTCTTAACTTTTGTCACAGCATTGCTTCATTTGCTAAATTCCATTCGTTCTTATACTATCTTTCATTTATATCTTTGTCACTTGCATTAGGATTACTTGCATCTTTATGGAGCTCAACTTGAACTTTATGAAACAGGTTTACCTGTACACCAACAACCTTACCTTTAACTCCATGAAGAATATTTGCCTTTGCACCATGAACCTTAACTTGAATTTCATGAGGGCTATCTACTCTGCACCATCAACCTTAACTTTAACTTCATGTTACTCACCAACTTCCTCACCATTAGTATTCTAATTTGAAACATGTTTGATAGTTGGTACAACTCACTCCACAACTTTTGATAAATCAATATCACATGCTCCACAAACACCTCAACATATGCATGTCCCTTCACATTATTAGTCAACTTTATGGTCCTTGGTTAGGGGTTTAATTCCAACTACTAAATTCTGCCTAAGCACATTTCACCTTAAGCATTTGTAAGTCTTATAATTCAAGTCTTTAACCATTGCACCTACATCAGTTAATGACAACTGATCAAGGTCAAATTTTTTCAATTTTTTTACCCTCCTTCGGACATATGTCAATGTAAGCTTAGTATTAAATTGCCCTCCTATGGTGAATAGCAATGTCAAATAAATCCACTTGTGTAACTCCACAATGCAGAGTAAAATAACATAATCAACCTATTTGTAAATTAATATTTCACTTAAATAAATCAAATAAAGTTTTTCAAAAAATAATTCACAATAAACAAATCTTCTAGGAACGAAAAAAGCCCCAATCACATGCACACAGTATAAAAAGATTCTATAATCTTTAATAAAAGGTCCACTTTTATAGGCGAAAATAGAGAATGAACCACAATCCATAAAAATGCAAATATTCCAAACCGAAATAATGGTCATAACACACTTCTCCAAAAATATACAATCAATTTCAACAAATAAAAGGCATCATTTGAAGAGAAATAGTTCAGTCTACTTAACTTGAGTCATTGAACCAAAAAATCCCAATGATCTTCATTGGACATCGCATGCCACAGATTTGTGTAGGAGATTTCTTCGTGTGGTCAAAATGTATGGTAAGTTGCTCCCTCAAATTGTTGGTGGTGTTCTTTAAGTGGCCAACATTTAGAGCCCTAATCAGTAGATTTGGGATATTTTTGGGAGAAGGGCATTGTTCATGCAAAGTAGTTTGGGAGGGAAGCTCAATTTAGGTCACATGACTTGCAGAGACTGTCACATCAAATATACTATTCCCTAATCAACAACTTCAATTAAAATTTGGATTGAATATTAACTTTGAACAAAAATCAAGCAAATTAAAGGTTGTTTGCTAAATTCAAAGGCTAGTTTTAAATGGTTCAATATTAAATCAGTTTTATTAAACCAAATAACTTTGAACTAGTTTAAAATCAAGTTCAATTTGAATTAAAATTAGTTATAAACTAGTTCTTTTATAAATTTTGTTTGGAATCTTTCTCTTATAATTTCGAATTGTATAAAAAATATAAAAATGCAAATTATAACCATATGCATCATTGAATAAAAATATTAATTAAAATGTATTATTTATATAATAAATAAATACATTTTCATTAAAATTTAAAAAGCATAGTAAAATGAGACCTAACTTCCCTTCTTCTAATTTGAGAATTGTCTTCATCTTTAAAAAATTTCAAATCAATAGTTTTCTGTATCATATCATTCATTAAAACCTCTTCAAAAATCTAATTATCTCTATAAATACAAACTAGTATAAAAAAAATTGATTTCTATGGTCAAAAGGGAATATTGACCATTTAGATCTCCTCAATAATCAAGAAAAAATACTATGCATTTTCGTTATCTCATATTTGAACAAAAGCAAAATCATCAAAACAATAAATATTAAACAATTATATATTTTGGCACAAATTTAAACAGAAACAGAAAAAAATTAAATAGTTATAAAAAAAACAAGAATTTCTATAATTTGTTACCAACAAAAGCATTTTCCATGGCTTTAAGGCAGTACAAAATAAGAATTTTTTATAAAGATAAAACAAAAGTGAGAAAGATTTTCGGATTATAAAGATTTACAAGGAGAGACTTCTTTTGTCATGGAGGAAACAAAGTGTATGAGAAAAATTTTATGCCTAAAAAGAGTGATCATGAAAAAACTAGGTAAAAGAAAATCAGCAGACTACTTAAGTTTTAACAATAATGCTTCTTAGATAAAAACTAGTTTTTTGAATATTAAATAATTTAACAAACACATAAAATTTAAAAATTGTTCCCGATTAACTAGTTTTTATAGATTCGCAAACAGTCTCTAAATATTTAGTGGGACCAAAATCAAGTAAAATGTATTAGAGGGACCAAAATCATCCAAATTATATTTTTAGGACCAAAAGTGTATTTAAGTTTATTAGTAACTATGGAATTTTAGATTCCTAACAACATTACTTCCGAATATATTCATACGATAGAGAAGAGAAGTAAAGCTGTTAAACAAACCGGTAGTCCATTCAAGAAGCAACCATAAACAAACCAATCCAAACTAGTTCATAAAATTTGTGAATTGTCAAAATGGCAATTCAAGATCTATAAGGTGCGGTTTGTGGACTGACGATTGTTCCGTGTACCATTAGTCTTTCTTTTTAAAAAAAAAAAATCTCTAAAACCTATTTTAAAACAGTTTTTAACTCAAAATGATAAGTGTAGATTTAAAACATCTCCTAATCATATACTTATGTGTATTTTCAATGCTAAAAAATTATTAAAATTTTTAAATTATCAATCACTATTAAATAATCCAAAAAACTAATTCTGTCTATGATAGAACATAAAAGAAGTATGCAAAAAATGTGCGGGATTGGTCCGTGGATTTTTGGATCCAATCCATGCAAACCATGACTCAACATACCAAATCGTTTTTTATTTGCAGACAAGTAGACCAGTTTGTAGACTTGGGCCAGTTTCGACAACTCTTCTGAAAACAAGGATCCCAAAATTCAAATCTTTGTTGTGAATATTTTTCGCCTTATCCTCTGATTTCTTCTACCTTCCGTTGGTTAACGGCAAAGGCTTCCATCACCGATTCCTTTCATAAGATCCCATCAAGCACTACTCATTCAGCATTTGGTAGAAACTTAGGGGTGTGATCTCCATTGTTGTTACAGGAGGTTGGTGCTACTCTGTAATGTCATTTGAGGAGTGTTGCCTGGCATTGTTCACAAAACTTGGAGAAAAACCATTGCAGTCATTGATATGGGCAAATTAGTAATTAAATTATAATATTAAAATATAGGATAAAATACACTCACTTCTCCTAAAATTTAATATAAGCATACTCATATCCCTCTTATCTTATAAATATACACTAACCTCCTTTTCTCATATACACACCTCTTCTCTGAAGACAGATCTAAGAATATTTCATTTCTTCATCAACTATTTCATCACTGATGTTTATTCTGAAACAAAATTGCGTTAGCGATCTATTGTTCATTCACTAAATTTTGAATTGCAGTATAACAATGGATAATGAGGTTTGGCTGACGTTAATGATGGATTTTTGCCAATTCCCTCGTACACATACATCATATATATAGACAAAATCCATGATATACAAACTCTAAAGCCTGGGAGAAGATGCATGCTTATTACCCACTTGTTTGACATGTATGTAGATCATGAGCATTGCCAAAATATGCATTTCCATTCATTTGCACACTGCTTGTAATAATACGACATAAAAATCACTGACACAACAATCTAGCTTTGGGTACTTGAGCCCTGATTTATACCAATTTTCTTTGCTCTGCAGAAGTCCACAAAGGCACGTAATTGTTTTCTGCCATGCACTATCTCTGATAAATATGTTTCATAATTAATATTAAGTAACCACCATGCTGACGACAATACAAATGTGATTGCAAAATCCCTCACAGAATACAACTGTGAAAAAAGGGAGAACTACATACTACCACAACCCTGCAACAACTTCAATGACAATAAACTAGTTTTTTTATTTTCTCAAAACAAATATGTAGCATATAAAGTCCTTGACATACGCAGCAGGCCAGTGGAACCATTTTTTATTTTACATGAAAAAAAAAAAAAATAGAAGTTGCCTGAAATACAACACTGCATGCAGCATTTGCCCATTGATGAGCCTCAACGAAAATACATATAGACACAAACCACAATTCACTTTCATATAATCTTTTCAGTACCAAGCAAACCTATATTTCGGTCTCTTCTGTTGTATGACAACAATTTAATCCTCCAACAAGATGTCAAGCTAACTGCCGCACTTACAATCTTGATGGCATCATCCTTGCACTGACCTCAGACTTATAAATTTCGGCTGAGTGTTTGTGAAAAGTTACAAGGTTAAATGCTGAATTGGCAAGAACTAATATTTATAATGAGGAGCATTAAATCATGGACAATTAACCTTCTAGCTAAAACTAGCAGACTGACTGACACTTGAAACTCGTATCTATCTTGTAAGAAGTTTGTATGAGGGCAAATCTTCCAGCCGGGTAATATCTTCTAGGAGAAGCTCTTTTTCTAGCTCACGCCGTGTAGATTTCATGACTGTCTGTTAAAAACATTAAGTAATACATGTAGAACATTAGCAAAGAAGGTCACACTAGCAATCAAAGGCTAGGAAGTAAACATCAGTTGCTAAGGGAACCCTTGATTTAAACATAATTACAATTATCTTTCTGTAATCATATGTCCCTTAATAATGAGGACCAAGATAATTACTCTATAAAGAGCCCGCACAGCCCTTTCCATGCACTTCAGTTCTCCAACATTTTCAATTGCATGAAGAACTGCGTCACCAAAATTTTCTAATATTGTATTCTATTTTTCTTTTTTCTCAATGCCTTTCTCCAATCCTCCTTCCTTTAAAAAACCTTTACATTAATTCAATTGCCCGTGACAAAGCCAGCCTTTTCCTATTTCTACAGGAGCCATTGAGGATAGAGAGTGCATACATTAAAATCCATATATGATGCACGCATAGTAAGCCATTGATGATCCATTAGCTTGAATGTTATGCAATATAGAAGATCAAAAGCTGATTCATTGTCTGTCAAGCAAATATGAGTAGTTTTAGTTACTTGACACAGTACAGTAGGATTCAATATATTATTTAAACAAGGATTAAAACCCTCCAGATGAAAGAAGAAACAAAAAGAAATATAAAAAAATTACAAATGGTTTAATCACCTGTAAGAAACTTCAGAAATGTTGCTCCCACCAGTGTCCGAGGCTTCACTGTAAAAGTAGAGCACATTTCTAATGGATACCAATTAACAAGATAATCGAATTTATTGCTTTGGCAAAAATAAAATATGCAACATCCAGCATTAAATATTTAGCATTTCCACTTCTCACTTTAGAAACAGATATTTAACTGAGTGTTTTGTAAGGTGTGACAGCCACACTTCGGATATGCCACAAATTAATAACATATTCCACCACTAAGGGGTATTCTCCCTTGGGCACATCCAAGCCCTCAATTATAATTGGCACCAACAATTATCTGAATGACGGATGATTAATACTATGACAAATACAATGGAATTATTGTTTGAAGGTGTATGCAACAGTTTATGGCAAATAACATAAGCACCTTTGCGTCACCATATAAAATCCTAAGCTAGTGGTGAAGGCCAAGTATTTGAATTCATGCAGTATTTAACTTCAATAAATGTTCATCTTAGTAGTCGCCATATGAAAGTCATATATAATACTCCAGAAGGAAAAATGCCCACAGAGAAAGGCAACAGTCCCATTCTTCTTTACAGATACAATATAATGAATAGAAATTTCAATAAGAGGAATTGCAAACCTGCTTCAAGATCAAGCATCTGAACAAGCATGAATGTGATGTTTACACCAGCAACAGCAAATGGGTATTCCCACACTGATCGATCTCCTTCCTGCTTCCGCAAAAGGTCCTGGAAGGTTTTCTACAGAAGATAAAGTTCAATTATTATGATATGGAGTGCATGAATAGCAAAGACAATTGGTAAATTTAAAGTTCCCAGAAATTTTAGTTCAAGGGAAAAATACAGAGGGGGTAAAAATCAAAGACAAATGCAACAATGTGCAAGGAGTAAAACCCTGAAAAGATTGCAAGCATGCGTCTGGTACATATCTAGCCCTAACAGGAAACACATACAATATAGTTCACGATGTATCAATCATGCAAACAATGCTTCAATATCAGCAGCAAGAGAGTGAACATTATATAGTATAAATTCAAAAGAACATAAAATAAGGTACCCAGCTTCTACGGCTTACAAATGGTAAATCACAGAGAAATTAGCTATTGATTTGTATGACATTACAATCCACATGACATTCATGAAAAAGGTGCAATTTAATAAGAAACCATTTAGCAAACTAGATCACACAATTTCAATATCATTCTCAGTTCTGGCAGCACCTAAAACATACAAACCGTCACTTTGAAAGATAAAGCAAGCATAAGGAAACAGAAGAAATGTATTGACATGGCCAAAATTTCTTCTACCATGGAAGAAGTCCTGTGCAGTTGAAATGGCTTCTTATAAATTGTCCAATTAATTTGGCTAGCAGCTTTCTTGCTTTTTCTATATATGCAATCTAATAAACCACACACACAACTAGACTATTTCAAAATCATCTGAAAGCTTGCAGATGTCCCTTTTGATTCTAGAAATTAATTGGCTCTGTTTTAGCAAAGTACTACAGATATGATTGTCTTGTGAATTCTCTTGTCCTTCAAATAAGCGACTATACATGAAAAGCATTCCTTTCCATAACAATGATTTTGACCAACCACAACCAAATCCAACCTCCAAAATATGAATTTACAGATCAGAGGCAGAGTAACAAAACAAGGAAACAGATCATACCGGAAAATTTCTAGCAAAGAACAGCAAATTCTCCAAAGATATAAAACCACCACCCCTACCAAAGAAATCCAAATGGAAACAATCAGCTAAAAGTGGGACTAAGATGATGAAGACAAGATCAGGTAGGGAAAGAAAACAAACAGGATATCTACCTAAAATCTGTTGATGGATCCTTTCCTTGCCAACCCATTTCCTTCCACTGCTCAGATATTAGACCATGTAGTTCTTCTTCAGGAAAGGAAACATTCCATAAAGCCCGCAAAGTTTCCTACAATTAAATAACAATAGCAAATGTCAACTAGCAAAGAACATTACACATATAGTGATGAGCAGTCATGTGTACAATAGGATGAAATCTTCCATATGATTACTAATAGTTCCCACAATACTTGCAAAGACTTGAAATGTATATAGAAAGTATACCTGATGCTTGGGGATAGAACTATCGTAGGGAACATCTATGCGGTTCTGTAGCCTCTGCAAGCATTCCTCCTGGGAGTTCCAAATTTAAACCATTATGGGATTTTGTGGTTGCATAATTTAAAAAACATTATAAGGAAGAAAATGTAGAAAGTACAAACATTACATTTAACAAAGTGAAAAACACAAAAGCATTACATTTTAAGGAAGAAAATGTAGAAAGTAGAAACAAAACGTTTAACAAAGTGAAAAGCACAAAAGCAAAGAGTTAAATGAAAAGGTCTAGACATGTGAAAGATGGGTCTCATGACACCGATTACAAATTTGGAGCATAGTTGAGATGAGACAGCCAAAACACAGGGAAGTTTAACTTACTAAGATTTGAAATGGGATTGACAGCCAACTAGGACTTCCACCCAAGTTATTTACTTATCAAATATTTCAATTTAAGAGAAAGCTTTTAAACAATTTAAGACGAGTACAACAAAACCAAAAAAGAAAGTGCTGAATGCAACAGAAAAGGAAATGCATGTAATCAATCCTGTATTGTCTCAAAATTTACCACAGTGCAACTTTTGCAAGTGCAACAACATTGGTCTGGACATGTCCTGGAGATGAGGCGCAGAGAGGCTGATTCATAATCTAAATACTATAGCAACCTTGATGAACCTATGTTACAGCACCATTTGTATCATCTTCGAAGTGGGAAGGGGAGTTAAGGCACTAAAAAATTGATTTTGTGATACCAGAACCTAAAAAAAAAAAAAGGTAGTCTCTAGCCTCCCTCAAAAGTTTTGATGTCTTGATGAATTTGGATCTTTTTCCTTTTCCTTTTTGATCATGTGCTAGTCATGTTGAAGAAAGATAGACACAGAATTTTTATGTGAAGTGGAACCCAAAATTCCCTTTTTACATGCAATGGGTCCAACAAAAAAATCTTCATCTGTCTCTCTCCAACATAACATAAACATGACCAAAAAGAAAAGAAGAGGATCTAAATCCGTCTATCTGCTTAAAGATCCTTACTTGACTCTTGATGGTAACAGTAAACTACCAAAAGCATGGTCATGAATTCATCATGTTTCAATATTACAATAATTTTTTTAAGGGAAAAATGCAAAATACCCCCTTCAACTTGAGGTGGTTGGATTTTACCTCCTCCAACTTTGAAAATGTGAAAATCCAACTCTTAAACTACACAAAATTTGGAATTAACACACATCACTCACTTAATTAACCATTTTATTAAATTATGTAATTTTTAATAAATTTTTTAGGCAAAAATCACAACTCATTTTCAAGTATTTAATTAAAACTTTATATATCTAATTTAATTTTTATTAATCATATCACATAGAAATTATATGCAAAAAATTAACAAGATAAAGCAGCATATAATATTATTGTGATTCTAATTTAGAAAGTTCATAAAAAAAAAATCACGTAACTTAATAAAATGATTAAGCGGATGACGTGTGTTAATTCCAAGTTTTGTGCAGTTTAAGGGTTTAGTTTCCAAGTTTACAAAGTTGGAGGGCATAAAATCCAACCACCTTAAAGTTGAAGTGGGTATTTTGCATTTTTCCCATTTTTTTAATAGACAAAAAAACAGACTAACATATTCACATTTAAACCTATCTAGACATCCTCAACATTCAATACAATCTAGAACTTAATTGTGTTTGGAGTTTGATTAAAGATGTACCAAACTTGGTTTTACTTTCAGATGGGTCAAATGCAGATCAATGCGTGATGCATGGAACACTCAAACACCTGACCCCCTTGGTTTAACCACCATTCACTATCTATTAAAATAACAAGATGGTCACCATTCAATAATTTCTTGTTTTCATAGAAAGCATTCAGTAATTTCAGTACCAGCAAAACAACACCCAAACCCAATAATCTCAACAGAACTGAAAGGAACAAAATTTCAAGATAACTGCATTCTAGTCTGCCCTAGAAGATACTTCAGTCTATGTCATAACCTCAGAAATTCATAACTACAAAAACAAAAAGAAAACAGCCTCAAGAAGTTCACCACTTAAAGGGTGCTGAATTGTCTTAACACCACTGAAGACAAGACTTGATCAGCTAATTTCTGATCAGATCTTCTAGGAAAAAAAAAATTCTCATCAGATCATAAAAAAAATAGACTCTCAAGCTTCCCCAAATGCAGGATAAACAACAAAAAGGAAGACACCTATAAAAAATGCACCACTTGCATTGTTATTTAGTAGATCTTTCATACATTAAAACTGCAATATGTGAATCCAATGCTTACATTAAAATAGACACTAAGCATCACTATAATCAAGAAAAACCATCCTTTATCCTATCAATGCTTACATGCTATAGAAAACAATTAAATTTCAAAGAAAATACCAAGAGCTTAATTAATAAATAATGGGCAACAAATTGCTATTTCAGTTATGAAATCACATGAATGCTACCTGTCCAGGGGTTAAATCAAATGAGGAACGGGCATCGCTTTCCCTTCTCTGTGCACAGACACAAGAAAGGCCTCTGCCAAGCCATGCTGCTGATCCAGCCACCACCTCAGCTGTAACAAAATAAATAAATAAACCTTATGTTGAGGACTGAGCCTGGAAGGTTTATGCTATAAAAATTCATAACAAGTTGATGGGACAAGAATGCAATGTGCTTAAGGGAGTAAATAATTATTCCTCAGCACATGAACGTTCCTTTAGTTCAGTTGATTGCACAGATTATGCATTTTATTGCCATAATTGGGCTACTTAAATGAAATGTTTGCGACAGGTGAAGGGGACAAAAACAGGCCATAGACAGTGAAAAACCATAACTTCAGGGCAGGGGCAAACTATCAGTATCCATTGCATATGAAGAAAGGGAACAATACCAACTGCTATAAGATGACTAAAAATGTCATCTGTATATGCAACCAAAAGTGACATTTTCCCCTTTTTTTCTAAGAGTTTGCATAAGCTATAACAATTTTAATTAACAACATATCAAGTCTTCTCCCATTAGATCATTCGATGGCCTTAACAAAGACCATATATTCAATAAAACCAGTTTAATTAAATCCTAGTAAATCTAAAATGAAAAGAATGCATACAATCACAGTAATAGCATAGCCTGTAAATCTCTAAGCTCAATGCTTTATGCACATAGGAAATTCAAGTCCCGACAAAATCAAATAACCCATAGTCTAAATCATCTTTTAAGTTTTTTTTGTCAAAAAAAAAAAAAGAAAAAAAAAATTGTCTTTGAAGTTTTACTCATACTTAACAGTTTGTCTATATGATTCTAATTACTGCAAATTTTGCGGCTGAGGTCGTGCCAAATTTTGGCTGTTATTTGATGTCAACAGTCAAGATCCACATTCCACACCAAGCCACAAAGTAAGAAACATAAAAATCTCTTGGCCAAGGCAGCAACTAGAGCAGAAATATACTCCAAATCCTCATGAACTAAAACTTTCAAGCATCATCAGACAGGATTAGCAAAACCACTACCACTGGCCATATTTGTTCACAATTTTCCACCACTGATGCACTTCTTCAGTAGTCTGCTTCTCGCTTTGTTAAATGAGTCCCAAAAAAAAATGATAGCAGCCTCAAGTATTGTAGATGTCTGCTTGCCAATATTCGAGTATAGGTGCAGTTATGAAAGATAGATCAAACGAGATAACAATTTCATAGATGAAGCCTATAAGTTAAACAAAAATGATAAAACGTAAAATGTCAAAAAGTACCATAAAAAAAGGAAGTCTGGCAAGTTCGAATCTACCCAATCGAGAGAGGGAGAGAGAGAGAGAGAGAGAGAAGGAGACAGCGTGCTTGTCAATCACGCAAAGACAAAACGCAAATCCCCACATGAGCTGTATAAATTCGGCCAGCAAAGCTGTTATACCGGAAAAAAAAAATCAATATATAGAGAGGAAGCTCTATGAATTTACCCACCAATGCAATTTTGAATATCAGCAATCATCATGGAAGTGAAAAAGTGAAAACTTCGGTTATCATTAGGCTACCCGTACATAATTCGATCTCGAATCACAGACCCGCGTCCGTACTTCACAATATTGACAGAGCAGCAAAGAAATAGACAGAGAGAAAAAAAAGGGTACTATGACCAATGAGAAGTAAAGAAGAGAGGGGGGGGAAGCAAAGCAACCCTCTCGGACAGAGAAGTTCAAAACCAAATGGTGAATATTAATGCCAAATTTAAATCACCGTTACGTTTACCAGAAGTTGAATGGCAGGTATTGCCTCGGTCAAGCCCTTGAGAAATCCTCCTAACAGCAACGAATGAGCCACCTCTATCATCCATTTCCTCCTCTTCCTTACACTACAACCACATCATCACCACCAATTCACAAAACAAAAAAGTGCACAGTTTAAGAAACGAAAACCAGATAAAACTCAAAAAATTTCCCGCTAAACTTGCCAAAACCCCGACTGAAAGAAGCAAAAACCTCTCATAAGAACGAAATACCTCAAATGAGAGAAAAACCTGCACCTAACCGGATCAAAACGAAGCATGAACCGATTGAACACCACTAGAAAGCTCTGAAATCCAAGCAAACAGAGGAAATATCAGATTTTCTCGCGAAAAAAGGGAAAACGAACCGAGAGGAATCAGAAGAAAAACTGAACGACAAGGAACAAATTTAATATCAAAATGAAGCTGAGAAGGAACTGGAAACGAATTGAGAGAAGAAAGAAGGAGACTCTTGAAGCGTAATGGGAAATGACTAGGGTTTATTCAAGATCTGATAGAATATAAGCAGTGACTGACAGTTATAGAGCGCCCCTTGTGTGTGTCTTGTTTCTGAATATATCTCTCTTCAAGACATCTTCCACACGATAGCTTTCTCTTTCTGCCTGGTAATGGCGTTATTGGCGTTTTGTTTGGAAAGGCGCATATGGTGCGCCATACTTTGGAGCATTATTTTTTTTCTTATTTATATTTATTCTTATATATTTTCTAGTTAGGCAGACAATGTTCAGTCTTGTCTCAACAAAGTTTGTGTGGTCAACCGAAAGAAAAAAGAGTTTTTTTTTTATTGAATTAAAACGTAAAAAGAGGGAAAAGTCTAAAGTTTCAAAAAAATTTTGGTACTAAAGTTTCAATTTTTTAATTTGGATAATTGAAACTTTTGAATGTAATGTGTTTTGAAAATGCATAATCTATTTTCACCAAAATTTGTTCTTAGTAATTGATTTTGAAAAAATTGATAAATGGATTTACTTTATATTTGAGAATCTTATTTGAAAAGTAATTTTACTAATTTAAATGATATACATAAAATTGAAAAAATTGAACTTATTAATCATGATTTTAATGCATAATTAATTCTGAAACATTTCTAAAAGTTTAATCAAATATGTTATCAAATTAATTACAAATTTTAAAATTGATTCCCAATAAAAGTTATATCAAAAGTATACTAATTTAATTTTGGGTATTTCGAAAAGACTTCAATCTCTGCTACCGTTAAGTATTTTAATCAAAAATTATTTATTTTTAAACTTATATGTTTAATTTAATAATATATTTTTATGATGATATTTTACCTATTCAAAAGCCAAGTTCTCAATAAAATAGTTTTATAATTTTGCCAATATGGAAAGATCATTGATAAAGTCTTTGATCTTCTAAAACACATAGAGGACTTGACCGCTTCTGCCACATTAAATTAAAACTATGATTTTATAAATTTAAAAGGAATTCAATTCACTTTCGCATCTCATTAAAGATGAAAGTTACAGATTTATACTTTTTATCTTTAATTTGAATAATGTTATTTTTTTAGTTATAATTAGTTCATTTTATTTAACCACTATTTAAAAAATAAAATTTATTGAGTGGAAGTCTTTTTAATTGTCTTCTATGTAGCACATATTTTATTTATGTGACTATTGTGTAAATGAGAAGAGTCAGAAAATATTCTTAATCATACTTAAATGATTATTATAAATCTTAATTAAAGATATCTTTTAATTCTTTCTATTAGGATTATGAACACAAAAGTAATGAAATATACTCTATAAATATCACATCAATTAAATAGTAATCTACTTAATAAGATTTATCTTTTTTACAACATAACAATGCGGGTAGCAAATTTAAATCTTGAAATAAAGGATAACATTATTTAATTAAACATAAAAAATAAAATTATAGCCTTTTAATAAAATGGAAATTTAAAAGTGTATTTAAGACATAAAAAAAATAATAGGAGAAGGAAATATGACATATTTCCGGAATATTAGAAGTCTTGCAGGCTCCGCGCGCAGTAAAGTCGATCTCCTAGCCGATGCAAGAAGGTTGTCTTTGACTCCGTTGCTTACTTTATACTTTTATTTCTTTCTTTCTTTTTCTTTAACGCTTTTAATATGTGATAAAATATGATTTATGATATTAAAATTCCCTCCATGTTTTAACTGTTCTTCTCTTTTAATTTAAAAAAAAAGGAAAATATTGTTATTTTCCAGAAGGACCTCTTAACACTTCGTAAAGAAATTATATGTTACATTTGATATTAAACTAATAAAAGATATCAAACCTAAATTAGTCAAAATGGATTGAGTCTGATGGGATAGTTTGGAATTAGTGTAGTTTTCTTTAATCTGAATTGATAGGAAAAACAAGTATAAAGGCATGGTGGGATAAAGGATTGATCTGAAATAACTCAAGCTGCTAAATGCCTGAGAGGGGTAAGTATTAGCATATCGAATTAATGGATTATCTCGTTAATATGATAAATAACATAGATTAATTGATTAGGGTACATATCTATATAAATAAAAATTTTATATTAATATATATTAAAATAATATTAGTAATTTTTAATGTTTAATAAGTTTATATATTTAATATTATCAATATATATTATATAAATTTATTAAAATAAATAATTATATTTCAATTTAATAAAATTAAAAAAATTAAGAATTAATATAATAATAATTACACAACATAATTACCATATATAAATAATATATTAAGTAAAATAATTAATCACTAATATTATAACATAACAAATTAGAAATTGATAAAGGCTATAGTAAAAAAATAAAATAAAATAGAAAGGTTGCCTAAAATGTAATGGAAAAAAAAAACACTTCAACAATAACATAAATGAATAATTGAATATTGAACAATAATAGCACAATTTATACAAAAGAGATACTATTTAAATAAGATATTTTTAATAAAAAAACATAATTAACAAGACTGATTTATAGGTAATAATAATAAGTTGTACTTAAGGTCATGTATGATATTTTCGTGTACTTGAAAAGTGTGCAATCCATCCCCTAAAGTTATAAATTTAATTATAATTTTTATTTTTAATATTTAAATGATCACATTTAGTTCATTTAAATATAATATTCTTTTTCTATCTCCCTACATGTTCATAAATTAGGTTTTCATTTGCAGTGTTAATTCAATTCAAAACTGAAAATTTTACAACTCGTTTAATAAGATGAAATGAAATAGAATAATCATTCAATAATTTATAATTTTGTTTGGTATAGTTACAATTTCATTCTATTTTTATATTTCGTATAATAAAATCATGCTAAAGTAGAATGAGAAAAGAGTAGTAAAGGACAATAATATCTTTAAAAAAATAGATATCTATTTAATTTATACAACTTTATATAGTGAAAATATGTTTGCATGATAAATAATAAAAAAATCATATTTTAAATTCTATTATCAAAATTATAATTAAGAAAACTTTTCTATAATAAGATCATAATAAATTCTAATGAATGGATTTTTATTTTATATTATATAATTTTATATAATAAATAATAAAAAATATTTTATTTTAAAATTCTAATATTAAAAATATAGTTAGTCTTATAGGTGAAATTTGAGATCTCCTAAATGAGCAAATTATAACACCTGGAAAATTTAGGAAAATAAAAAGGAAAGTTTAAAATAAAATTTTAAATTTTAAAAGGATTAAAATGAAAAAATTGATAGGGACTAAATTGAAAAGTTTTGTTTTCAGTAGTGCGATCTGAATTGGTGTTATTTGGATGGACACGGAGATCTGTTCTGATTTCCTATTGGATTTCTTTGGGTCCGGAACCACTGGTTATTCACAGGAAATCCTCAGATGCACTTGTGACCACCCGGTGCCTGTTGGAACAATAAGGGGGAGGGTGGAATAAAATAAAATATTTGTATGCTGTTGTGGATGGAAAAAGGGGCAATCTGATCGATTCTGGTTACCTATGGGAATTATCTGGATCTACTTAACAAATACTTAAAGAAAAGAAATGTAGTTTGAACAATTTAATTTATATATAAATGTAAACTACATGAAAAAGTATACCAAGAAATATAGTAACTGGTAAAATAGTAAGTACGTATTATATTAAGTTTGTATGATCAATAGAATAGATGTTTAGTTTGGGTCGCCATGTATTTAATTTATTGCTGCATATACGGCCCATATTATTTGTCTATAAATACATTATA
The DNA here is from genome assembly GCA_026873985.1 of Saraca asoca. Classification (NCBI taxonomy): domain Eukaryota; kingdom Viridiplantae; phylum Streptophyta; class Magnoliopsida; order Fabales; family Fabaceae; genus Saraca; species Saraca asoca. The sequence goes on from JANHAO010000385.1 coordinate 25,749, forward strand.
GAAATTGATATTGAGTTATTGTAATATTCATTGTATTCTATTTGTGATTAAGTTCTGGATGCCCAGTAGATTATTGTTATTCAGTCTGGGCCACTGTATATATATTTAATTGTTAAACAAGTTCTAACGGGCGTGTGGCCCAATTATATATTAAGGCCTTGAGCCTGAGTGTCCAAATTATAGGGAAAGCTCTACCGGATTTTCGACAAAGAAAGTAGTATAGTAATGAAATAGTATGTATAGTTAGGCTTGTGGAAGGTTTCCTATAGGCGACCTTCTATGCCGGTCACGGACCCCTGGGCGGGTCATGACACAAACAGAAAGCCCAAAAGTAGCAGCAGATTCATAGCTCGCTAAAGCACCAAGGACACCTTAGCCCTGGTTAGCTCGTTCAATAGCCGATCTTGTGCAAACTCAAACTAACCCAACCTTGCTATTCAGAAAGTAGCGGCGACCCAGGATGAGGATTTTGGGTCGTGAGGTGCAGCCTTCAACAAGAGGCTCACTGAATAGGAGACAAGCATACGTCACACCCGAGCAAACAAGGGTCCCATCCACAGAAAATAATCTGCAGTAGCCGAGTTGAAAGATATGTTTTGTCTCGTATGTACATTATATGATGTAACATATTTATAACTTGTAAAATTACTATTATAGCCTCCTTCCTTATATAAATAGGAGGAAGGAGCACTCTGTAAGTATGATGAAGCCAAGGCTGAAAAATTATACTGAAATTCTGTAGAAATTCTTCTGTATCAATACATTATTGTGGATGTAGGGTTCGGTACTACTTGGATTTGGCTGAACCACATTAAAAGGCTCTACATTTCTTATTGCTCTTCTTCTTCTTCTCGCCTTTTTGCATTTACTTACTGTGATTGGAACTAGATTGTAGCTTGAGTCCTAAAAGAACCTCTTATGTTTGCTGGATTTTAGCAAAACCAAAATTCACCGTCAACAGTTAGAAAAATATTTTTATAATAAAAACATTTTAAAACTAGCATGACTTTATTATTTATTAATATAAAAATAATTTTAAAATTCTTAAAATATATAAAGGACAAATGTTAAATATTAATCCATTAACAATGAATGGAATGATCATTCTATTACTATAATGATAAAATAAAAATTCCATTATTTAATAGAATGACCTTTTCCATTCTATAAGTTAATCAAACAAACTTTTTTGTCATTCATTTTTCATTCTATTCCATAATCAAACGTGCTCTTAATTAACATATACAGATTTGAGCTTTTAAGCTGACTATTATAAAAAAAAAATGGATCACATAAAGTTAACAATCAAATTTAAAATATTTACATACATTACGTTCAATCATGCAATTTACAAATTTTTTTTTACTCGTCAAGGTGAATCTCATAAATAATCCTCCCAAATAACCACCAAATTTTTACAATTTAAGACTTGTAACTAAATTTGGCAAGCAAGTGTATTTAGATTCGGATGAAACTTGACACAAAAATCAAGCATAAAGAGAAGATCATATAGCATGAATTTGAGAGAAAATGCTCCCGTAGATTGTTTTTCCTATTTTTCCCATTTTGAGGGTGTTAATATAATTTTGACCAAGATAACTTATCCAGTGCGAATAGATAAACACATAGTTATGATCCTTGAATTTTTATCTTTATATTAATATGTTGTGGTGCATTAGAACCCTTTTAAATTAGGAGAAAATTCTCATGTTAACTAAAAAAAAGTATGTTTACTATTGTCATTTGAGCTTTGGCTTAAAATACTTTTTAAGGGGAAGTGTTCAATGAGCCGAGGTAGGCATGAAGGAACTAGTCTAAGGGATCGGGTATATGACATTGAGTCTTCCTTACACACGCAAGAGTTTGTAGTGAGACTTTTGAATATGAATAAAGAAGTAGCCCATCTGCAATTGAAATTGTCCTTGCATTTATCTGTATTTATACGAATTGCATGAACACATCATGTTTGTCAATTTGAATGACTTAGTTGCTTTTATATGCAATTTGGTTGCTATATGCTATGTGATTTTTGCTTATGGTTGCCTCAATGTATTATAAATTGTGGATATTGCCTATTATTTTCAAAACTTAGTTAGTGTATGACCGATTGGCTAACTTATTCTCATGTACTAATTGATTAAATATCAAACGAAGAGTTTAAGCATCACACATTCTGACAATCAGACTACCATACTATGATAGTTTAGCATCAGAGCATGGTTGAGACCATGCTTCTTTGTTTTTCATTGTACTTTATTAATACACCATTATGTCGAAGAAAATGACTTCCATTAAATGCTTTGATGCAATTGATGTTGCAATCGAAAATCTTGAAGAAGTAGTTGAAATCATAAGAAATTTGGAAAGTGAAAAGATCCGTAAAATCTTTTGAAGGGCCAAGAATTGGGAATCTCTCAAGCACTAAGTCTTAAATCTTGAAGCTAGCATGACAGTCGGAGGCATAGGAACTAATGAAGCTCTACGATTCGATGAGCGACTTGTCTTTTTTTTAGAACAATCATAAAGAATTTTAAAGATGTCATGAAAAACCTTACCAACGAGGTGAAGGATATTGTAGTAACTCTTCCTATTGAGATGTAGCCTTACTGAAGGTATTGATAATGGCCATTGGGAAATATTTATAAGATGGTACTACCTTAGAGTGAAGGAGAAGGTGAAAATCCCCAAACCAAGGCCATATACAAGGGAGAGAGATGCACAAAATGTTGAATTTAATGTTTGATATAGACCAATATTTTCAAGCAACTAGCATTACTTCTGAGGAAGAATAGCTGAATTGAGCTTCCATATTCCTTATTGACAATGCTAAAGTCTGGTGGAGACTAAGTACCAGGCGATTCAAGAGGAAAGGTATAGCATCAATAATTGGGAAGAGCTCAAGTGAAAATTGAACGTGCACTTTTACCCTAAAAATATAGACTATCTGGCTCGACAAAAATTGTGAGAGTTGAGATAGATAGGATCAGTTTAGGCCTATGTAAAGATGTTCACAACTATCATGTTAGATATAAGGGGCATCATTGAAAAAGATAAGTTATTCTCGTTCATGGATGATCTATCACGAGAAGTTGTCATAGAACTCCAAAAGAAGAGAGTTAAAAGCCTAACGGAAGCGGTGATTATAGCTAAACGCTTGTCCAACTATGACATTAGCTTTCCTTGAATGAAGTCTCATAAAAGTGGCTCGAATACTATTAATGGTGACCAATTCGATAAGGTTGGCAATTCTAAGAGTGAGGGAGGAAGCAATGGGGTGTCTCCCCACTTGTAAGTTTCAAGATTATCCTAAACATTTATTAGCAATAGGAAGTCCAAGGCTCTAGCCTGTTTCTTATGCAATAAGCTTTATATAGTGGTAGAATATCCATAAAAGGTTGCCCTTAATACCTTACAAGCTAAACTTCAAGAGGAAGCGTAATAAGGTGATGAGGGTGGTGAGGAAGGTTTTAATAGGGAGGATAAGTCTTATGCTAGGATCGATGCAATTCGATTCCTAGATTCCCATGAGTAGCAAGACAATGACAAAGCATGATAGACCTCATCCTTACCCGGGGTTTATTCACGCAAGAAGTTGTGCGAGTCTGAGGGTACTACCCCACATAGGAGTAGAAGAGATAGTGGATAAGGCACATCAGGAGAGATGTGCAAAATAGGTAAATCTTTTTAAGGAGGAGTCTATCCAAAAGCTAGAGGGCATAGTGTGTGTTCAAGGAGCAGCTTCCTAACAAATACAATTTTATTATATTTAATTGTGAAGTTCTTGTATGTAGAAACCTTCACTTAGTCACGAAGACCAATTTGCAACAATAGCTCACTTTAGTTTGAGAGTGCTAGAGTTTAGTCATAAAAGGAGTTTGGGGTAATGACCTTCGAGAGCACAGGCATATGGAAAGCTAGAATAAGAGTGACGAATTACTCTTTGTTTAACCCTATCAACTGTGGTAAGGGATACCATCAAGGTATCATGTTTGAGTGATCATGGAGGCACAAATCGAATGTCGAGTCCATGTTCAAGGAGTGGTGTTATTGGGTAGCAAAATAGGTAGCAAAGTAATGATGGAATGCCAAAAAATCACACAAACAAACTTGTGAGCAAAAAGGCCATGTTTTATCAACAAAAGGTGATACTTGTACTTGAACAATACATGAGACTTGTGTTTCTCATATCAGTAAAATGGGACATTAGATTAAGGGCCAGTCACTAGTAAGCGCACCCAAATGCCTAGCTACTACTTAGCTATAAAGACAAACAGAGAAGAAGTCAAGGGAAAATCTTAGGGGAAGCAAACTGAAGATTCTGTTGATGTTATGTCGATTGAGTCATCAATGAGGGCATCAACATTTTCAAGTAGGGGAGAAAGTCACAGTTCGGGACTTGTGACCAAATTCAACAAGTAAATGTTAGATAAAACTTGGCATAAAAATCAAGCATGAAGAAAAGATCATGCGACGTAGATTTGAGAGAAAATACTCTTGTAGATTATTTTTTCCTATTTTAAGGGGATTTATGTAATTTTAATCAAGTAACTTGTCTAATATAAGTAGATAAGTACATGGTTGTGATCCTTATATTTTCATCTTCATGTCGATGAGTTGTGGTGCATTAGAACTCTTTCAAGTTAGAAGAAAAATCCTTATGTCAACTTAGAAAAAGCATATTTACTCGTCATTTGAACTTTGGCTTAGAATGCTTTTTGTGAGGAGTGTTCGGTGACCTGAGGTGGACACCAAGACCTTAGTTTAAGGGATTGAGTACATGGCCTTAAGCCTCCCCTATACATTTTGGGAGTCTGTAACGAGATTTTTAAATGTGAATAAACAAATAATCCCTTTTCAATTGAAATAGTGTTCAATTCAATTTATCTACTTTTGATCACATATATCCACATTTGTTCGAATTGTATGAATATATCATGTTTGTTAATGTGAATGACTTGGTTACCTTTGTATGCAATTTGGCTACTATGTGCTATATGATTTGTGCTTATAGTTGACTCGATATGCTATAAATTGTAGGTGTTATCCGTTATTTTTGAAACTTAGATGGTGTATAACTAGTTGGTTGACTTATTTTCAAGCATTAATTGATTAAATGCTAAACGAAGAGTTTAAGCGCCGCACATTCCAACAATCGAATTGCCGTATTGTAACATAAATGCAATAATATTAAAAATTTATATGCTAATTAATCTTTTTTAATTTATCAAAATCTTGCATTTGTAAGTCACATTTAATTCAATGAAATATAAAATTATACGTGTGATTGTTAATGATTGTAACACAAAGTGCTAGCAAGTGGCTTTCTATATAGGTAAATAATGTTACATTTAGGTCGATCTCTCACGTGAAACATGGTTTTCTCAGCAGAAATTTACTTTCGTCTTTTCACACGTTATGGTGGACCAAACCCTTCATGAACAAGAGTTATTAATTGTTTTATATAAAATTTTTCAAATTCTGGGCTAAGGTATACTTTTTAAATTGTGTATACTTTTTGTTATAAATAAATATCATTTACAATATTATATAATTTTATATATAAAATTATACGAGCTAATTTAGTAGGCTGATAGATTAAGTTTTAATTAATATGATTTAATCTATTTTATAAAATAAATTAAATGTTAGACTTAAACCATTTTATTTTACAAATACACTAAATTAGATCCGACCAAAAATAGGTTAGGCTGATACTGTTTATTAGCAATCTTATATAGATTTATATATTTTTGGTCACACACGTTTTGCTATAGCCGTATTAATTTGAGCAAGCTTCAATAAGAAAAAGAAATGTGTTAATAGAAATAGGGACAACATCATGTGTTTGTAAGTTGTGTGGCCATAATGCCCAGTGAGATATTGAGAATAAGGGTCACACATACACATTACACATGGGATGTTGCCAAACAAAATTCAATCCATCAAGGATAAAGTTACTTTAGGTTAGAGGCACAACCCTTAACTACCTATAAATATTCATTTCCATGATTTAAAAAAAATGAATTATTTAGTTTTAATGTAAATTGATAGAGATATAAAAACAATAAAACTTTTACAAATTTATTAAATGTAATATATAAATTGATAAATGCCAAAGAGACTAGAGCAAAGTTAGATAAAAATAATAAAAGGGCAGAAATTTAAATAATAAATTAATAATGTATGTGAATTTAAAATATTTGAAGAAACTAAATATATAAAAATATAAAGATTTAAATGCAATGCAAAATTTTTTTTATAATTTTTCAAACCCTCAACAAGGTTTCGCTTAATGAAGTTTGAGTGTAACAAAAAGATTGAGTCTTATCTATGTGAGCATGTAATTTTTTATTGCATGATAATTTTTATTTGGTCTAAATTTTCATATATATATATATATATATATATACATATATATAAGAACATAACTATATCCAAAAATATATAAATCATTTTACTATTTTTAAATAATGTACAATAATGAGCAATGAAAATTAATTTGAGGAGCATATACATACACATTTAATTTTTTTAATAATTGGGTTTTTTTAACAATAATTATATGATTTAAATGATTTTGGTAGCCGTTGCCTCCATTAATCTTTCTAAGGTACACAATGTGTGGGATTAATTTAAAAATAACAACTGTAAAAATGTCCCTAATTTTTTTTTTAAAAAGTAAGTAACGATATATTATTTAAGTACTCAACATATGATATTATTAAGTGTCTCCAAAAGTTAGGGTAGGATGAATAGTAAAACCAAAGCATTAAGGCAGAAAAAGAGAAAGATAAGGGAAGGGTCCACGCGTATGTAACTCCAAGTCTCCAAAAGTTGTAAGTGGGGTGAATTTAACATAAGATTGCTCACTCCGCATCATTTGGCATTCACAAAGATCTAAAGTTGTATTCATTTTCTTTGATATATTTAAATTTTTTTATAAAATTTAATATAAAGGTCATAAAAAATTATATTTACATAAAATTTGTAATTAGTTTATAAAAAATTATATATATATATATGGATTTTATAAGTGATTATATGACATTTGTTGGAAAAAAAATGAATTTTAAAAAGATTTTTTGGATAACTTCAAGGTCAAGAGTAAATGGAACCCATACTTTGAACAAAATGGAGTCAAGTGGATTTATGTTTTATAAGTAATTAATAAGTATATTTGCATGCTAATATCAATGTAAATTTGACTGAGAAAATTGACTCAAAATTGACCCAAATAAAATGGTATTTTTTTATGACAATTCATTTGACTTTATTTATTTAATTTATTCTTTCATTTATTTTATGAAAACAGATAGGTTGTCTTTTCATTTAGAGTTGTGTTCGTCCTAAGAGACATAACATATCATTGTTCAAATGGTTACGAACAAGTATAAATAACCATACCCTTGACTTGTAGGCTATGTCCATGAAAGATTCACTACAAAAAATCATCACTTGTGCCATGGTCAAAGTCATGACACAAGATCAAATTTTCTATAACTATGCTATCTAACTATGAGAATATTGATCAAGTAGACTCTGGCACAAGTGAGCGTGACAAAGAAATTGTTACGAGAAAAAAGATCCGGTGACATAAGTGATCGGTTTTTGCTATGGGCGATTTGCCCATAACAAAGTACAACCATAGAAAGAATGCTATACTCAAGGCTAAAAGCTCATTTGGCGATGAATAAAATCGTGACAAAAAAAAGGCTAAAAAATTCAAACAGTTCAATCATAAAGCACTCTAAATCTTCTAATCCATAGCAAAATGGTGTGAACCATTGAACTAATCCCAGTTTCAAATACTCGGTAGAAGTAGAAATTCTCCAAGAGGTAGAATTGAAAGCTTGAACGCCCCACCTTGCAGGAGAACACGTTTATACAAACAACATTATATATAACTAACAAATTAAAATATCATACTAAAATTTATTATAACTTCACGTCTAGCAAAAATTATGTAATATAATTCAATATCTTAGCATAAAAGATATGTTATAATTTATTAATTAATCTATTCTGATATATGTTATGAATAAAAAAATGTTATAAATTTAGTATTATTATATTTAATAAATATAATATTTACTTATATATGATATCATCTAGTTTGACCACTAATTCAACCAATTGAACTGTGACCCTCTGGCCTTTCCAATTCGTCATTTGATTCAATTTTTAAAATATTAACCATAGGAACTAATGTGGCTAGTTAAATGAGCCATCACTCGTCCTCCCATGGCAAAAGTTAGCTAGTCACAACTTAAATCATGACTAATTATCTTATAGGTAGTATAGATTATCACCCCAATATCCCTCCAATTTTAGGAGGAAACTCATTCAATTTGGTTATTTTGTTTTTTTTATGTGAATATTTGCAATAGGCATGATTTACCCGTGACTTAAATATCGACACAAGTGATATTTTGCCAAGATTTTATCTGTAGACTTAATTTGTGGCATAAGTAATACTTTGACATAGGTAAAGTATTCCCACTTAAATCATGGCAAAAGTGATACTATTGAACATGTGTTTATAAATAGGGAATATGAGGAAGGGATATGATTAAATTTGAAGAACAAAACAAAGAAAGTAATAAAGATTGGAACATGTATTTGTTGTAATGCCATAGCATATGTTTTTTTATGATATTTTATCACTTTTGTGAGATTTGATTTCTTGTCATTCTTGTTTTATGTGTATGTTTCTATAGAAGGAAATATATAATTTTAAGCTCAGTTTGAAAACATGATTCTTAGATTTTATTTATGAAAATGATTTAAAAAAGAAAAAAAAAAGAAAAAGGGAAAGATTAAGAAAATGCACAAGAACAAAATTCTGATGGTTATATTTGTGCGTGTGTGTGCGTTATGATATTTAAAAATCTCATGGATTATAGCAAATCAAGTTTGGAGTTGAAGTTGTCGGGTTTATGGGAAGTTTTAGAGATAGTGTTAAGGATGGATTAACAATGATATATGGATATTGATTTTGAGATTGACATAGGATAACACAGAAGCGGGAGTTTATTGATAAAACAAAACAAGGAAAGTAACAAAATGGAGCATGTATTAGTTGCATGGCTGTAGCATATGTATTTTTACAATATTTTGCTTTTGTCAGATTTGATTTCTTATTATTCTTGTTTTATGTGTATGTTTCTATAGAAGAAAATATATAATTTTAAATTAGGTTTGAAAACATGATTCTCATATTTTATTTATGAATACAGTTTGAAAATGAGAGAAAAAAAAAGAAATGGAAAAGATTAAGAAAATGCACAAGAACAAGACTCCGTTGGCTATATTTGTGCGTGTATTTAAAAGTTTCGTGGGTTGTGGCAAATCAAGTTTGGAGTTAAACTTGTGAAAATTGTGGGATATTTTAAGGATGATGTTGAGGATGGATTGATAATGATATAGATATTAATTTTGAGATTGACATGGATATGACACAATAACAGGAGTTAATTTATATATGTGTGTATATGACCCAAGTAATATGATTCCACAAGAGGGAAGTATTGGTTTGACTAAACCAGAAGTTGACCCTAGTTGGATCACATGTGTAAAGGTGGATAGTCGCTTAACGCTAATTAATGGCCTTGTGTTAATTAACTACTACAAACCATACCCTTATTTTTCTTGACTCATACCTAACCAATGCAATTAATATAACCATTGTTAACCATGAGACATGATTTATTTCAGTTACGAGAGAGTACCTACGGTTAGCTAAAACTTGTTGACTTGCTTTCTGGCTTTTAGCTATAAAACATATTTTAAGGCTTAAGCTATCCAATTTCATGTTGATTGCCCATAACAACAATACAATGTAATAGACAGATAAACATTAATTAAAAAAAAGTAATATAATGTAAAATGGAAGCATTTTCAATTTACTAAATAGTAATAATGATATCTGTTGTATACGAGAATTGGCCCGGAAGGAAGCAGTGGACTCGGGTTTGCCAGGAGCATCCTAGCGAGCTCCTCCCCCAGCGAGCTTTGTCATAGCAAGCCACACCTCGCTAAATAGTAGCCAAGTAGAATAGTTACAAAGACAGCCAACCCCCCTTCACAAGAGCTCGCAGCCTTTTCCTACGGCATTAGGCTCGCCACCTCGTTACCTCGTTGGTCCCCTGAGTCTGGAATCCCAGTAAAGAGGTACTGGACTTTCTACATGGTGAGGACAACACCAGACCACGACTACAAGCTAAAGTCTATGATCAATAGAAGGGCCCCACCCCATAATCTACACTCTGCAGCAGTTGAATTGTAGCCCCTCTTTGTCTTTTCCATTTATAGTTTGATGTAACACTACTGTAGCTTATAATTAATGCATGTAACCCCCCTCCTTCCTATATAAATAGGATTGTCTTGTTAGAAAGAAAAGGGAGACAACAATCTTGTAAGTGGAAACGCTGTTAAAATCACTTCTTGCACATTAATAAAAACTTCCGTCGTGGACATAGGATCCGGTGCTATCCGAATTTGATCGAACCACGCTAAACCTTGTATCTTCATCCCTACTCTCCTTTTGATCCTTGTTCATCTCGTTGTTCTGTTAGGATTGAACCGGATACAAGCTTGGGATCCTGTAAAAATCCCCACATTGACCATAATTTGGAGCGTGATCAAAATCCGACGTCAACAATATCCATTAACAATTGAAATAAGCAAAGCTATTTATCATCATTCACAATTTCACAAGCTAATAACAAAATGGAACATCAATGCTACCTAACTTCAAAGTTCGAACTTCAAGTAAGTTTAATGTGAAGAACCATATCTGTATTCTATATTATGTAGCATTTTCAAGGCTTCAACTATTTAAAAATCAATTAAGCTGTTATGTACCTTCTTCTTTTGGCCACGATCTATATTAGTGGTAATATGTACCAATGTCTTTTAACTATGTATGCTACCTATTTACAACTATAAGGCTAACAACACTAAAAAATAATTAGCTCTTGTTGCATTATAAACTATTAAAAAGGCAAAATATGTTTATATTTGCAAAGTTGTACACTTAAATACTAATGGTGCCTTTAAGCTATGACTACCATTCAGAAAAATGAACACCATTAACAAAAATTCAACAACATGCAAGGAAAAATAGGGATAATTTCAAATTTAAAACATAAGTAATTAATTAGTATTAAGCATAATAAAATGGTTAAATGTAAACCTAGAAGTTAAACAACAACCATAGGCTATTGAGAATCAGTATTAGCTTCTCTTGCTCCATTGCCACCTCCATTAGTTATTGCTACCTCTAGAAGAATAAAAAATTGAATTTACTTGATAACATAAACAAGTTATTGGTAGGCTTCAACCAATTTTAAGTACAAAATAATATCTTTAGTATCTTTAGGTAAAAAGAGCTCCTAAACACATCCAATACACACCTCTCGTGCTAAAGACAAATTATGAAGCAACTATGGACATAGGGATAGCCAAAACATCCCTTGCCATCATCAACAACATACATTACAAAAAAAAAATAGTGTTTTATCAACAACTTTTTTATGACAGTCATAAATAATTATATAAAAAATACCTTTACTAGTTCGTAAGATACTGCCAAAATTTATTCACTATAGATGATGTAGTGACATAAATAAATAATAGCTTATGTTTAACTGATGGTCTTTGGGCCATAAATAATAGACTTCTAACCCTTTTTATTTTGATTTGATTTTAAATAATCTTAGCCTTCACTTATCACTTAAACTTAAACCTATATAATCACAACCATTACTTTAATTTTTGCAAAACATAGATGAAATTTTTAGTCACTCTCTAAAGTTTTAATCACGTGAATCTTTACAATTCTAGAGGCACTGAGTTCAATTGTGAAAGCCATTGACACTAACTTCAACTATATCCATCATTTGTGTCATTTTCCCCCCCTCTTTGATGTTCTATCGACATCCTCAAAAGTTTAAAAGAAATCATGATCTCATCCATTCATTTTGTGCTTTCTTCATCTCTAGTGTGCTTTCTCACTTTTAATTTCTAATTTTTTACATTCTTTACTTAATTTAAGATATTCTTATAATCAATATATATTTGATTTGAGTTTTCATTACCTTCTATATGCTTATAATAATGATTGTCTTTAATTAAATTAAACACTTAAGTATCATTCAATTTCAATGTTGTTTTAAAGGCAAATCACCCTTGATAATGCCTTCCATCTTCAAGTTTGGCTAGTTTAGGTTGTAGTAAATGGCATCTCTTTCTGTATCTTTACCATGGATATTTTCTATAAGACAAATAAATTTATAATTTTGATAGTTTGAATGCTCAAAAATAAATTATTTTTTAAAGTCATTTTATAGTTTAATTAGTTAGTTTATTTTTTCTAGATTTAGTGATTACGCACTTTATTTGATGTTGATTGTGAACAATTTATTTTCATTTTCTAGGAGCTATTAACAAATTCTTCACTTACTTATTTAGTTATTCTTTGTTCGTTTTCTATTATATTTTATCTTTTGTCAATTTATTTGCTTAGTTAGATACTACTTTTGTGCCTTCTTAATTAGTAGTACATTTGCATGTACTTGATAAACAACAAGCTTGTACACTTTAACTATATATATTTAAATCTTTTGTATTTAGGAGAATTTGAACACTGGGTATCATTTACTTTTTTTTTTTTTTTTGGAAATATTGAAATGTAGATGCTTTGAGTTTATCTTATCTTTGCTTCATTAAACTCTGCTTATACTTAAAATTCTTTGACATCATAGAAAAATATAAGAAGTGACCAACAAAAATAAGGAAAAGTGATAAGCACTTAAATGAAGGCTTTTAAATAAAGTTGATCATAATAGTTGTACATAAGATGTGTATTGAGATTAACCCCTATGCACCCACTTTCATCTAGTTTAGAAACACTTCTTTGGGCATTTATTGTGATTATGCATACCAAATAAGTTTGCAAGTTCCTAAATTTTATTCCTTTTTTCCTTATTTTATTCATATTGGTTACTTAATGGGTCATAGTCTCTCTCACATTGCTTTATGGTTTTCAACATATTTTTATGCCTTAATGACAAGGAACATATTGGTTGTATGACTTTGCAGCTTTAAAAGTCTTCACACTTGATAGAAATATTTACAATCCTAAACACTTGTTAAAATATGATAGTATTTACTTATACTATCATGTCTCTCATATACAATGCACCAAATAGGCTCTAATAAGATAAGTGTCAATAGTATAAGGACTATAGGCTAATATAACATAGAATATGCATAATATACTTCTTTATTCTTTAGTTGTTGTGTGGCCTTGGCTATATGTGATATGTAATTAAATATTGAGTGGTTATGATTAGCAATCTTTCTTTACAAAATGTAAATCTAGTGTGGAAGATTGATTTGTTGTTGATAAGTTTTTGTTGCATAATGCATATGCTTATACATATGCACTGTTAGATTTGATTCAAATGAAGCTTTCTCAAGGATTGATTCTTGGGAACTTTATCTTTCCTTAGACAATTAGGATTTGTTAGTAATAGATTTTTTGTCATATATAAAGGAGATTATAGGTTGTGACAAAGCATCAATCAAATTTCATAATAATTGGGGTTTTTAAATTCCCTAGTTGCTTAACCAGAAACCAACCCCTTTTGGCTGTGGCTTTTTTCTTTTGGTCATTCTTCATGATCTAATTATATTCAACAGTTTCAAATTCAATTCTATGGCTTTTACATCTATGTCAAATCTCATCATTGTATATGGTAATTCAGTTATTGAAAATCACAATCATATAATATATATATATATATATGGTTATGTACCACGTGCCCAACTTCTTCTAAGATTGCTTTGATTCAAATGATATAATCTTTAGAATTTACAAATAAACTCAACAAACCAGAGTAACATATATTTATTTCCCACCTAATTTCATCGTAAAATGGTCACTTGTCTTTTTAATGAACTTGTATTTCAATTGTTGATACTCTACTTCAAGTATTATATCTTTTTCATCATTTCTATATATTGTATCTTTCCATTGTGTGTGTGTGTGAGTGAGTTTAATTACTTGGCTTTCAAAATGAGTTGAAATTGCCATGCTTGAAAAAATAAAATTGGAAATAGGCATTAGCTATCATGGACCTAATGCTATATGTGGGATTATAAAAAGAATTCTAATAAATGCTTCCATGGACATCATATCAACATATGTATCAGATAGATCTTAACAAAGAGATCCTTGCTCTTGGAATGGAGTTAATTACAGTTATAGAGTATATATGATGCACCTAGAATAATTAGATGTAAGTTTGTTTTATATTTTCTAATTGAAATCTTAGCATTAATTAAAAGCCTCCATATTGACCAATATATTTGAACTTTATGTAGTAGCTTAACCTTTAGTGGATTAGAAGGAATAATAATTACATCATTTTTTAGGCTTAAATCCTTGGAATACTTGTGAGTTAAAAGTTCTTTTTTTTTTTTACTAAATCCTTAGAATAGTTGTGAGTTTTAAGTTTTAAGTTTATTTTTATATTAAAGCAATGTTCCTATTAAATACGATAGTCAACTCAACTAGACTACTACATTTTACGTATATGTAAGCTCTACTACAAATGCACATTCATAATAAGAACTTACCTTCCTTTCTTGGATATTTTAGTGAAGGCAAATACACGACTATCATTTATGAATACATGGTAGATTTGTTGTCATGAATGACCAAAATAAGTTCATGTCCAATATACATAGAAAATAATCCTTATATAAACTTCTAGCAAAATATTTATCTCAACTTTCTGAAATCTTGTTTTATAAACAATATAAAATCATCTAGTTTTTTCTGCTAACAAACATCTGAATGGTTGAATGCTTTTTCATTGAGTGTGAATCCATGTGACTAATGATGCCTCTAATTTCCTTTTTTTTTTATCTTTGCATATTGATATTTGAAATTGCTCTTGCACTTTATGGTGGCTCTCTTTAATTTTTACTTGTTCATTGGATAACTATATTTTCTACTATTTCTTATCAATGGTATGTCTTTTTCTTCCTTTCTCACATGAGCCTTAACTGTTAATATGTTCTTTTGCCTATAAAGTAAGTGTTTTATTCTATATATGTAGTCTTTATATAAGTTTAGTCATTTTATCTTATAATTATAACAATTCTAAAAAAATTAATAAACTATATATTGAACAGTAGTATTATGTGTGTGTGATGTTGTAGTTCACAAATTTTATATAACAACTTGCAAATAAAACTTACAAAAGTTGCTAATTTATGAAACCAATTTTTTTTGGTAAAATTTATAATTATTACAACCATTTTACCCAAGTTGTCTTAATCTTGGCTTACTTTCAAACTTTTGATTGTAAAGAAATTTTTCTGATTTTTAACTTATTAAATCATTCTTTTTAAAATATAAGCCCTTTTCAAAATAATTGCTTGGTTTTGCCATAAATATATGTGCACTAATGTGGTTCATTGGATATATATTAGAGTAGGTTTCTTATGTTTGTTTTTTGGTACATAATTTTAAATTTGTAGGAACAAAATAGATAAAGTTAGATGCAAGTAAGCGATAAAAAAACTACCTCAATGTAAAGATGGTGTTAAAGAGTTCAAATGAATATTAGAACTAAATAAACAAAATGAATGAAATTTGGATGCAACCAAATGAAGCATGTTTCAATATTCCACCAATTATTGAAAAATAATATTGAAACTATCTTGTGAATTTGTGGAATTCAAGTGATTAGCTAGGTAGTACACATCCTGTTAGCCTTACTATTATGTCTTCTTTAGTTTTGATATTGAAAACTAATTTTATTTGATGTCCCAATCTAACTATGTGTTTCTAGTATTTGTTTATTTTACAGATACAAGTTGATCAAGTGATATTCAAGATATCAAGAGATCCAATACTTTGTATCTTTTTATTGATTTTTCTAAAATCTTTTGTAAATGTATTCTAATTAGTTTTAATCCAAATAAATTTCTAAAAATAGCTAAACTAAGATAGAAATAAATCAAATGAAATAAGATGAAAACAAATATTTTCTAACTATATTTTCAATGCATTTTCACAAGTTGAATTTTTATAAAAATTAGTTTTTACTATGTGAATCAATTCACAAATCAATTCATGCAAGAAATCTTTTGAAATGTACTGGAATCGATTTACAAATCGATTCATGAAAAAAAGTTTTTGAAAAATACTTTATTGAAACTTTAAAAAATATTATGAATTGAGTGGGCAATCGATTCATAATCTTTTTATATAAGAGGATTAATCGATTCATGCATTAATTTAGTCATGAACTTCTTTATGATTTTTATAAGCAAATTGATTCACTAATCGATTAATTAGTTAGTAATAACTATGAATCAATTCATAACTTAAAAGTTAGTTATTTTTCAAAAGTTAGTTACAACATCTATAAATACTCTCTTATTCTCATTTTAAAACATAACTTCATATCAATTCTCTATAACTTTAAGCATGAAAACAGAGAGAATTTTTTAGCTTCATTTGATCTAATTCTACCTCTCTAAATCACATTTGATTTATGATCTTGGATCAAATTTGTGAAGAACACAACTGGTTAATTGAAATTTTTATCTCAATTGTTGGTATTGTAAACCTAACTCTTAATTCTTGGTTTAATTTTGCAATTTCTAGATTGATAGGAATTAGAGATATAAGGAAGAGGTTAATCTTCCCTTGTGTCCTCTTTAATTGTAAGGTTGATTACAAATTTACAATTAGTTGAAGGTGTAAAGTTAATTATATCTATAGGTTATAGATTAGCAAGAACCCAGTCAAAGTCTTGTGTAAGAACTGGTGTCTAGGAACCCAGTTAAAGTCTTGTGCAAGAATTGATGTTCAAGAGCCTAGTCAATTCTTGTGTTTTCTTCTGATGTCCATTTTTTTTTCAAAAGAAACATTGATCCTTATTCTGGACAGATTTCTTCTAATTTGGACCCATAGCAGCCTCAGATTTCTTTCTCTTTTTGCCCTTTCCCTTAGAGGTGGTTGCTAAATTAGCACTTTCGGTGCTA